>CM033797.1:34014354-34064354 GCA_019656835.1 Rhododendron ovatum
AGCCCGTCATGAGCCACAAACGAATCTACACATTGCCTGTCTGAAACTTTCCAAGTTTTGACTGTTTTGTCCCATGATCCTGTGTACAGTAGCTTTTCTGTATGGTTGTAAGCTATGCAAGAGATGAAGTCTTTGTGTGTATGGGTATTCTTCCTTGGAAACGCAAAGAATGAGCTTTTTCGTGGTAGGGTGGTTATCTTCTTTGGTCGGAAATTCTCCTTCAGAGAGACGTCCCACACACGTATTTTCCGATCACCGTGTGTAGTAAATAACACTTTTCCATAAGCCAAAATGGCTCGTACTTCATTAGAATTAGCCTTGATGTAGCCCATCTCAGTGCAATCCGGTTGCTTCCAAGCGTATATTCTACTACTGTCAGAGCCAGTGAAGATAAAATCTTTTGAGACTGTGATAGAGAAGATGTTACCTTCATGTCGATGGAGCGAGGCTAAGCAATGGTAGAGAAGAGAGGGGTTCGGAGACGTCCGCACGGGCGATAGGGTCCATGGAGTCTCAGGGCTCGTGGGCCATCGTGGAATTGATGTGGCAGAAGCAGAAGATGTTCTAGCGGAAGTGTAGTGGGGATCAGATTCGTGATTTCCGAAGGAGAGTCTCCTAGGTAAGTTTATGTTCTTTCTTTCTTCATCCATGAAGCTCCAGAGAGTTTGTTTCCCAAAGAACTCCATGGCTGATGAGTTCAGAAGGGTTAGAGATGGTGCTTAGCTCTTTGAGTGAATGAGTATTGACACTGGAGAAAAAAGTGTGTTATTTCTGTAGATGGTGCTTGTTGAGAGGACCAGTTTGTGCTCTCAAGGCATTTAAAAGGCATGCCATGAAAATCTTACATAATCTTTCAACTTGTTGGAGGGCATAGACCCCATTTAAACCTAAAAAACCTATTAAAAAAAAAACCTTACAACTTAACTGCACTTGGCCTACTAAATTGATTTCTTGTCATCATTTTTGTTAAATGATGCCAACATACTCTGGATGGCCTATATGTTGGTAATAACAATAGGTTGGTGATTGCATTGATTTTTGAGGTATTTGATTACTCTGTAGATTGGTTGTATGATTCTTGATGAGTGACACTCATGGCTCAACTGCTGACTGCAACTACTTGAGCATGAACCACCAAGGGTGGTGGCCTAGTGGCTCATGGCTCACTCCCACAGGGTTTGGGTGGCCAGAAGTCACGGGTTCGAGTCATGCTAACGACCCTTCTCGAACTTGGTCCTCCTGCGAACCCCGACTGTGGTCCACTGGCCCTTGGTGGGGCAGTAGTAGTTGCTAAGGGTCATCATTTAGCTTAAAGGCCCGCAGCCCGCCTAAAGCCCTCTCGGCCCATCGGGCTTTTACCCGGCCTGAGCCCGTGAAACGAGCGACCCGGCCCGTAGTTTGTAATGGGCGGGCTCGGGCCTATGAATTTTCACTCGACCCGCCCGTAGGCCCAGCCCGGTAGCCCGCCTGTGGTACCCGCCCATGGACCCACCCATTAGCCTAAAATCCCACAAAATCCTTTCTTTTTTCCCTTGCCCAAGGAAATTTAAGCTTGCCCGGTTTTTAGTCCACTAGCCCGTCAATTGGGCTAGCCCGTGGGCCGGGCTTGGGCTTCAATTTATGGTAGGTAGCCCAGCCCGCAAAAAGTAAAAGCCCGGTCGGCCCGGCCTGTGGGCGGGCTTGGGTGGTGACTTGGCAGGCTGGGCCGGCCTGGCCCGGCCCGATGATGACCCTTAGTAGTTGCTATGGCTCTTTGGTCCCTTATGGGACCTGCCGCGGGTCCGGAGTCCCTATGGTCACGCCCAGGAAAGAGTTGCTATGCCCAGTCGCTAGGGCTGTTACTCGAAACCGGAAAATCGATCGAAACCGGAAAAATCGGACCGGGCCGAATTTTTTAAACCGGAAAAATAATTTCGATCCGGTTTATGTGTTTTAAAAACCGGTTGAAACCGGACTGGTTATATATATATATATATAAAAACATAGGGGAGGGGTTGAATTATGAGTTTTTGGTTGATATTTTGTGGTGTATATTGGTCTAATAAATAGAGAGTTGCTATATGTACCGACGGCTTTGGAGGGAAATCGTACTGACGGCCGCCGGTGGGCCGTCTCCGGCCACCGGACGGCCAATCCGAGCCGTCCAATAATTCTAAAAAAAAAAACCGATGAGGCTTGCGCGGGAATCAAAGGCATCCGAGGTGTGTAGAGTGCTTGATCCGAGCACCCCTTTTTCGTGTATATACACGTATATACATATATACACGAAAAAAGGGTGCTCGGATCAAGCACCCTACACACCTCGGATGCCTTTGATTTTCGCGTGGGCCCCATCGGTTTTTTTTTTTTAAATTATTGGACGGATCGGATCGGCCGTCCGGTGGCCGGCGACGGCCCACCGGCAGCCGTCGGTACGATTTCCCTCCAAAGCTGTCGGTACTCATAGCTTTTCTGCTAATAAATATATTTATTATATAAAAACTATTTTTATGGGCTTAATTATGTTTTTTTGGGGTTTTTTTTAATGTATTGGGCTCAAAATTGATCCTTTTTTGTTGGGTCCAAAAAAAAGGGTTGAATTATAGATTTTTGATTGATATTTTGTGAGTTGAATTGTGAATTTTTTGATGTGTTGGGCAAAAAATATGGCTCATGAATAAAAACCGGACCGAAATCGGATAAACCGGTCGAAACCGGACCGGTTTATCTCAACCGGTTCCGGTTTCTAAAAATCTCAAACCGGATAACCGGTTTCAACCGAAAAATACACCCAAACCAGTCGAAATTGGACCGGTATCACCCCTACCGGTCGCCCCCCTCCACCCTTCTTCCCTAGCAAAAAGGAAAAAACTACTTGAGCATGAAACTGCTGTAGTTTTATCAAATTCAGTTTAGTTTACTGTAACTACTTTGGTATATGTCTAACTTGGCGCCACCCTCGCCTTCTGAAATACGGTTCCTTCCCAGCTCTTTAGTGATGTACTTGCGTTAGTGCTCGTTCAATGCCCGGGATTAAAAACCAATTCGGCCTCGTATATCGAATGGGTACAAAACTAGTTGCTTAAAAGAATTATTTAATATATTTTTTCCGGTTCCGTGTTCGATTCACGCTAGCATTGGTTTCATTCTACACACCGAAAGACATGCATGTGAAAAATGACTTTAGAGTACCACGCAACAGTGTCCCATGAACCTAGAATAAATTTCCTTCCATATTCAACACCCGAGTCTCCCCCCCCCAGTTTCTCTCATTTTTTGTTTTTTAAAAACTCAAAATTCGAGAAATATAGGATTGAAGGTTTAGAGGCTTTTGGCTTCAACTACATTTGCGTAGTATATTTATAGATAGATTATAGATATAGATTGTAATTTTGTCACTATTAATAGCATGTGGAATTACTCGTCTCATGGGATTATATCTCTCTTAACATGGTCTTGCAGTTGTATATTTCTAGGAAATTGATATTCGCGCTCTTTTTTTTGATACAGGCGCTCCACTTTGTTCATGAAATTACTAGTAATTTCACGTTAAAAGTGGAGCGCTTGCATCAAAAAAGGGAGCGCGAATATCAATTCCCTAGAATCCCTACTATTCTAGTCGTGCATTCTATATTTATGTCTTTCTCAGTAGATGGTTGGAGGGTTTAATTTCAGAAATGACAACATTTGATTTGATTGCTCAGTTTTTCAGAGCATGGGCAAATTAAAACCATTCTAAAGTCCCACAACTACCATATCATTGTCACATTAAAGTTGCCCACTTACCTTACCAATCCTCTGGTTCTTGATTTACTGTATTTGTTTCTACGATACGGACAGTAGGGCAAACGAGGTCCTAACTGCTTGAAAAAGTGGGTGGTTCATATTGAGATTTTAGCATTGGGAATTTGTACAAAGAAAGGAAAATTGAAGTGGCAATTTTTGGGTGGAGTCTGGAATGTGGCAAGATTCAAACCTTGATTTGCTAAACAAGTTTTGGACTGAGTTCTGATGATTGGATAGCTCCAGCGCTTACAGATTATCTCCGTAGCTCACTGAATGGTCGGGCTTCATCCAGTCTACAGTCCTCCATTTTTTGCAGCCGGGCTGTTTGTTTTTTGAAGGCATCCCATTCATCTTGGCAACTAACAATCGAGAACCGTTCATTGCCGCTATGAGATTCGAGCCGTCGAATACACAATCTGACGGCTTGGAGGTGCGCAGCACGATACTATGCACCTCACTGCACAGCACCAACCCCCAATTCACCTACTTTGTACAGAGAGATAGAATGAGCATTTCACTATATTGCAAATGCACTGAACTATGAGACATCGAACGGGTGTTTTCGCTGTCATCGCCTTTCGAAGAATGTTTCACAGAGCAAAACATCTACTCATGCTCCCATTAAATACCCATTGTCAGGCCCGGAGTACTCCCATGAATTTGGTTACACAATGTCATTCCCTGCGACCATTCGAAAAACAGACTTGATGGTGCGATATCGAATGCCATAAAAGACTTAATTGAAATTCTCCTTAACACCAATTGGTTTTCGGAGAGATGGTGGAAAAACGGTCCAACACCCACAAAAAGTAAGATAAATTTGCTAGAAAGTAAGACAAATTCGCTAAAAATGACCACATTATATGGTTGTACATTGGGGCGGACCTATGTGGGGTCCAGTGGAGGCGTGGGTTCCCACTCGATTTTGTGGAATTACAATTATATTCCGAGACATTTCAATTATACCGGATAACTATGTGATAGTTTTTCACTAAAATTATTCTACGTTCCCAGGTTTCCATATGGATATCTGTTAGATCTAATTCTTAAGTTCACTAATTTGTGCCCCCACTAATGAAAATTTCTGGGTCTGTTACTAGTTGTACATACCATTTACTAATAGAAGCATCCCTCTCATATTACTTGGTAGCATCACAGATGGAGCCCTCATAAGGATCTTTAGAGAGGTAGAAGCGGACGTTCTTAACCAACTTTTCTATGAATAGGCACTGGCTGATAACGCAAAGTAGTTGACAAAAGCTGATTACGATCATGCAAACTAGTTGATTCCATCACACACCACATTCGTGGAGGCCGAAAGCACTTGTCATCGCTTCAGGTCACGAGACTCACGACCAGAACTAAAAATGATATGATTCATAAGATTGGCGCACTAAAGGACTACTGATCTGGATAGAATAGGCAAAGCTTTACTTCGCGGTTCTTAGATTGCATACTGGAGAAGCTGTTTTGTTTGGAGTCTTCTAAGGTACAAATTATCAGCAGGGTGAATCTAAAAAACAAAAACCAAATAAAGAAAATGATAGGGTCATACAAAAGCAGTAAGGAACATACAATAAGAGGAACTAAAAAGAGATTAAACACGCAGTAATACGAACTGGACTATTCAATGCAATTGAGGAACTATGTAGCGAAAAAATTCTAAAACGGGCAAATTATCATCTTCATACATGGCATACTTGGGCGTTATTGAATAAAAATAAATAAGGATCCACAATATCTGTCGCACATATTGAGCTAATTTATATCCCGAGGCTCAGTCAACAATGCCGAATAAGTTTGCAGCCAATCTTAACAAGCTCTAGAACACACATAAGATGAATTAACTGCCTCTAGTGTTGAGCATTGATACATAGAGAACACAAGGTGAGAAGAGACATAATTAACAAAACAACCGATACACATGCTAAGATACACGACGAAAACAAAGGCTCTCATCGTCACAAGAAGGGTAACTTAGGACAAACAGGAGAGAGAGTACCAAAAACACTCCAGGCCGTCAAGATCCTAGTTCTTTACGGTTGTGACCTGCCTCAGAAGCATCTGCACCACATCTTGAGAAATTCTTCCAGCCTCCTTCTTCAGGTGATGGATCTTTCCCTCTGTTTCTATCTCAAGACGCTTCACATTAGCACCTGAGTCTCCACTACTCTGTTTCATTACATGAAAAGTGTCAACCCTTCACCAGACACAGTGGTGGAGCTACGATTAAGAATCCCAGGGGCCGAGTCATAACGGAAAAATTTTAACGTCAAACATCTCTCTATTTCTTACTCAACAAAGAAGTAAAAAAAAAAAAAAGCACCTACCACTATACTTGCATTCCATAGTCAAAGGATAAGCCAAAATACATTTTTCAAGATTGATTATCCATAAAAATAGAACAAAAGTTGTGAAGAATCTATCAAAGTGGAATCGATGAGTTTTCAAATCTCGAAAATCATTTAAGATTGATTGACTCTAAACTAAATTACATCGCAATTTCCCTTTCGATTTATACAATCACTTGTTTGCTGAAATCGAACATTCAAGCCGATTCAATCGAGCAATATCAAGCCAATTCAATCAAAGAACAACACAAAAAGCAACAGGAGTTGCCAAGTTCGTAAGTCATCAAAAATGATGGAAGGAGAAGGAAGGGCTTTGTTTTATTTGCTCAAGAGTAGAAGGTAAATTTTGTTTTGTTTTTTTTTTGAAGTTGTGTGGGGGGGTGGGGGGGGTGGGTGGGTGTGGGGGGGGGGGGGGGGGGGGTGCCCTTCATCAGACAAACAATACTTGAGATCCAGGAAAACTCACAAAAGTTGGTAATATTCTCTTGAATAGTTCTGAGGTGTGACAAAGCTTATTCATCAAAATGAGATACATACAAGTTTAGGAAATTGTGGAATAAAGAGATCTATCAGAAAAGTCAGTATTCAGTTTTATCAGGGACACTTCTGTGAGCAACAGGTCCAATAGGGAGTTGGAACCCACTGAATTCGAGTAATACAGTTGGCAGAGTCTAAATTCAAACTTGCCAACAAATTCAACATGAGATGCTCAATGTTCTAAAAATTGCTAGGCACTAGTCGGGCAGAAGAAGGGCGCCTAGCGTAAAGGGCGACTAGTCTCCGCCTAGAGATTAATCGGTTTTTCCATCCAAGTTTGAGTGAGAAATGACATAAGACTACAAACAAATGAATTAAGACCTAACACTTAACTATGTATTTCGTAATGTATTATGTATATATTTAGTTAGCTGATTTGGGGCCTTAAAACATCACTTAACACCCTGTACCTTCCCTATTACACATTTACCCCAAAAAACTTCTAAAAATTATGAAAAACACCCCCACCAATTAATTGCCGCCCAGGTGATTAATTGGTGACTAATTGCCGAGTAACGAAAAATGTCTAATTGCTGCCTGGACGCTAAAATCAAGCCATTAGGGGTCCGGGCCTAGGCGGGCCGATAATTGCCGGCTAATGAAAAATGCCTAATTACTGTTTAGACCCTAAAATAAAGCCGTTAGGGGTCCGCATAGGCACAGCCTAGGTAGGCCAACTTGTAGAACACTGGAAATGCTATTGCATGATGGGATTAACTGTACAGTCGTCTTTTTTTCATGAGTTTTACCTCTGAAACCTTTCTTTGAAACTGAGCGTCCATTTGAGCACGGAACTCAGCAATCTCCTTTTCGGCCTCCTCTTTGGCCTGCTTTAGCCGAGCCATTTTTGCTGAAAACAGAGACCAAAACAGGCAAATTAGAGTCTCGGACACTCAAGGATTAAATAACTTCAACCAGAGAGCAAGACACAGAATTAGTTTTCGATTTTCATCTAACGAAGTTAGGTCAAGAACTTCAGTTTCATTAACTCAATACGTAAAGCTCCCTTTACCATACATATGTTCATCATTACGTCTACGATAACAAGTCTTCAAGGGTGAATGTACCATAAGCCATACAAGGAATATACATATCCATGATTCCACATACATCTGCTGACATAATGCTATGCAGCCACCTTTCGTACAATTCACATGATCCTCAATTCAAAAACCAAGTGAAAGGCATCATCGAAATTAGATAGAGAATGTTATTAAAATGTTAAAAGCACAGTCTGTGCAGTACACATACATATTGAACGACAAGAAGACAAGCCAAAAGCAACCCCCCTACTCCCCAATTCAAAGCCTGTACAGTATCCACAGCTAGATATAGAATTTTGGAAAGTTGAACCGAGTGTTAATGATCAGCGAATTTGCCTCACAGGTGAACCATGATGTCATCATCTTTGGAGGTACCATAGGGGTGCTACAGATTATAAGTTATAATATAGGACCAAATGACAACAAACCCCAAGACTCCTAAGTCTTGCCAACTCATTTCCCAATAGTTGCAAAATAGGTAAATATAAGTTTTATGCAATGCACAAGGCTCCCACTTGAAGTAGGGTCTAGGAGATGTGTTAGGTAACCTCAATCTACCTATACCAGGAGCCATCGCTCCTTTCTGTCTTGTTCAATTCATGAACAGATAGATAGGCGTCGAAACATACTTTCTTACATACGCCCACCCAGACCACCTCATTTCCTATTTCATTATTACCATCTGGTGGTACCTGTTTAAGAAAGACAAGGAAAACCTCAACAAAAAAGCAAACCACAAGGACTAGGCAGCCATCATCCACAACCTACAATCAAATCGAACTAACAAAGGGCAAGCACTAAGCAGTATAACATGATTTATCAAAACCCCAGGGATCCTAAATACAAAAATCTGAAGAAATGTCAGGAAATTCAGAACTCAGACCAGCACATGTAATTACCAGCTCTTGCAGCATTGACAATGCGTTGAGCTTCTTGCTCGGCAGCTAACAACAGCTGAATTCCATTCTGGCCCCTGTTGGATTCCATACTTGTTGAAAAATACCAAGCAGCTACACTGAAATTTAAGATGCAATTGATGGAATCAAAATGATGTCTGGGAAAGAGTAAGCAAGATGCTTTCTGCATCAACATAATCATGAGAGTTACTCTATAATAGGAGGATAACAAGCTTCACTGACATCAAAAGCACTTCAGAATGAAAAGATGACATACCCGTTCGTAGTTTTGCAAGATTCTAACGATTTAAGATACATGAGAACGCAGGTGATTTAAGATACATGAGAATGCAGGTGGCTGACAGAGCTCAATGGAAAAACAGGATTCATGTAGCCGACCCCAATTAATTGGGACACAAGGCTTGGTTTGGTACTTTGGTTTGGTTTGAGAATGCAGGTGGCTAACTGTTTCGATAACCAACTGGGTTATCTCAGATGGCCAACCTTGTATACTTCCAAATGAGAGGTTAGTGGGGCCAATCCTTTGCAAAAGCAAAGATTGATTATTTCTTCCTCGAATGAGGGTTCTTGGTTTACTGATTTGTCCCCTTAATAGGGCTATAAGTTGGGCTTAGTATGATTGTGGACTTATATGTCAAGTTTGATGTAATTCAAATCCTTATAGTCTCCTACCACCGCTTTAATCAACTTTTTGGAGGAACATGTTCCACAATGTCTATCTGCCAATAAAGTTAGATTTTTTTTAAACATAATAAAGTTGGATCAGTGATGGAATTTAGATATTCTAATGCCCCGCCCCATTATCTGAAATATGGGTTCAACTTCTCATAGCCACGTATCTAAATAGGAAACCTCAGTTTCAGTCTTTCAGCAGGGCCGGCCCTGGGCAGAAGCCTAGGAAGCCACTGCTTCAGGCCCCCTGAAAGAAAACGCCAAAAGGAAGGGCCCCTGAATGTATAATACACTCCTGCATCTGCATCTGCATCTGCGTTATATGTATTCATCACTGGTGCGGGATCGTACATCCTTATACCACGGACGTTAAATTGCCGATGTGCGTGCGTTCAAGCATCTAAATTGCCCATTAAAAAACACCAAACAGAGAGATACACGAAGAGATATAGAGGGAGACGAACACGGAGAGAGAGAGAGAGAGAGAGAGAGAGAGAGAGAGAGAGAGGCGTACCTGTCCGATTGGCGATTTGAGCGGATCCTTACAGATTACAGAAAAAAACCCCTTGATTTGCGTTGAAATTGGATATACATACCGCGACAATTACATTCGAAAACCCTAGAACTTGATCTGTGTCACAAATTACTACCCTTAATTATACTTTTTTCAGTTTAATACGACTTCTAATTTAATAACAGTGTCATTCTCAGTTTCTATCTCTCTTTCAACTTTTACCACACCATAACATAACCAAACTATGTTTACTAAGCACAAAATTTAAATCTCACATTAATTTTTCATGTACATAATATATATGACATCAAAACTGAATTAAATTCCGACTATGCAATACAGGAAAGCTCTACTTTCGATCAATATACATCATGTATGAGGAAAAAATAATACAAGTGATCAAAAATGGTTAGAATTTGAGTGCAGGTTATAGGCTAATCGCTTGTATCAGTTTTTATACCGTGAATAGCAATTATGAAGGTTGAATGATGGAGGCCAACATTGATAAATACAAAGACAATAGATAGATGCTAGCGAGATTAATTGATGTGCGCTTACAAGGACTTTCATAGCAATACGACAATTTGTGAAGGTGACATGAAAAAAAACTGACAAAAAATGAAGTACAGATCAAGACCTATATCAATAAGATCAAAAAAATACACACTGAAAATGAAATCAATAGTGTGCAAATAGTTTAGAGAAGACCTTCAATATTTTGAACCAATAAAAGGTCAATTTGATGGCTATGGACTATGCTGGAAGTGGATGGGATTGCGTTGTGTTTTGAATTTTTTGCAGTAGATCGTAAGAGGGACAATACAAATAGAGAAAATTGGTCAAAACTTGCATTCACTAATCATTTCTTTTAGTACAAATTAGAAACATTAGGCTCACTTAACTAATTGTGCACACACCCATGCATTGGTACTACTATTTACAATACTTTATTTTGTCTTTCCATTTTTTCCATAAAAAAACAAGCAAGGGAAGAGTAATTTTTTCACAGTAATTTTCTTTTCATTTTCTTTCTTTTCTATAGTTTCAAGTCCAACGGGAATAGGTTTGTAGTTCAGGGTTATGGATAGGCTTTGTACCCCTTGACTAACATACTAACACCTAACACCTCGTTGATCTTGCTGATGTATAAACTATGGCAAAAAAAGAGAGCCTAAAGCTGTCATTTAGCATGAACAACGGGTTTTTTGAACAGCGGTTTAGATTGCAAGAATAAAGACAACGAGAGATTTTCGATACAAGCGATTCGAACCAGGGGTGACGGCTCCAGGGCGACGTAGTCATTGAGGACGATGTGTCACACCATGCGACGGATTTCAATGTTCGACGGTTCTACAATTGGAATTCTGCTATGTGATTCCGTGCAATTGGATTCGGTAATTGATTTGTGGATCTGCTCTGTGAGTTACCGCCTCACTTGATCCTATCTGGGTTTTGATTTGAATTTGGATTCGGGGCGAGTAATTAACTATTCTAAAGAGATGATAGAGCTGTTGAATCATACTGTATCGATCATTAGAAGGTAATCATGTTTCTTCATGTTAAGAAGATGAGTTTGTTTGAATTGTTTGCGAGCTTTGTTCTTTATTTTGTGAATGGTAATTGTGTGTTTCACACGATTGGTTCCAATTTTGATTTGACTAACTGAATCTGCTCAAAGGGGGGGTTCTTGTATTGCAATTGGCATGGTGGAAACTAGGTTTCTAAGTTTTGCTTCTTGTGTTCTCGTGGCTTGGTTTGATATTCCATTGTCATAGGTAAACATCTTGTTTGATCTGGGGGACGAACTAAAGTGCGTTCGGCTATGTTTAATTGTGTTATGCGACAGAAAACAATTGGTTCGACTGTAAGGGCGTCTAGGCCAGTTTATGCACACTTCTACTAATCCACGCCCGGACTAGAGAATTGACAAGAAATTACTTTTTTGCGGTTTGACCTCAAGAATCGAACCCTAACCCCAAGAAAGAACACAATTGATCAACCACCAACGATGAAGAAACGAAACAAGCATAGAAAACCTGATGATAATAGAATGGTTTGCTTAGAATGGCATATTTCTCTTTGGGTGTTTGCTCGCCTTGATCACATAGGTCTTAGCTGGTTGTGGCTATTTTTGGTTTTTGTTTGGTTGTTTCAGTTGTTGTTCTAGCTTGAAGGTTCCGTGCCTCTGTTTTTGCTTCGAGGACTTTTTCTATTTGCACACAATTGTGGTTTCGTTAATAAAATTTAACTTGCCCAAAAAAAATAAGAACTTGAGAACATAAGATATTCGTGGTTCGACAAACTAGGCTGTGTGCCTACATACACGGAGAAGGGCAGAGAAATCCACTGTTGCGTAACGAGGACTACAAAGCTTTAGTGTCACCCTCTAAACTCTATTGATCCCTCTTTGTTTCTATTCTCTCTCTCACCACCCCTTACTCAAAAACACAATCATCTCTCTCCAAAACTCTGGGCTTTCGACCTAAAGTCCTCGAGCTTTCTGCCTCCGTAAGAGGCCTCTTCAATAACTTTGAGATAACTTGTAAATACAAGACATCTCACAACACATGAATAGATTTAAATGTATAGATCCTGTGTCGGTAAGGGTATGTTCTAGTTGGACTTTCACCTTGCAAGCATATTCATCAACGAACCGTATTTTTCTTTGCTAAGAACTTAATTGTATGCACTCTAGATGTACATGCACCTACCTTGGAAGCATATTTGCCTAAGTTAATGGTATCCGTTCTAGTTAGACCAACCCTAGAAGCTTATTCAACAATTCAAGTTTAAGTATGCATTAAGATCTCGTAGACTCGTACAAAGCATGAAATGGTACATATTACGCAAAAACTTTTGTAAACACAATTTGACCTAGGAATAAAAGAAGAAGAAAAAATGCTTTAAGAAATATGAATGTGGTCGGTGTCATTGAATTGAAATAAGGGTAAGATGAATCTAACACGTACCTCCTGCAGCTTATACCTGTACGAAGGCCATGTAACATGAGTTAAGTGGGCAAAGAACACATTTTATTTGCAGATCTTCAAAATGAACTCCTGAGAAACATGTTCAGATTTGTGACTTTCCATTGTTCCCTCTTTTATGTCAGATAAGCTGTCAAGGAGGTTTTCCCTTGCTTGCTTAGAACGAAACCCTTTTTAGTATGATGCTGTTTCTATTCTTAGCTGTGCCATTAGCGAGACCAAAAAATTCACGCATGCTCTTTCGTGTTTCTTTTGCTTGATGGTAGCTTATCAAGGATAGAAGTCCTTGAGTTCATGCATTAACTTCTTGTTTTCATTTTGTTTTGTATTGGATTTGACTTTGCTGCTTAAATGAATAAGGTGATATCTCTGTGTGCAGGTGTGAATCACCATCAATGAGGGCCAAAGTGGCAAAAGTTTCTTGAGAGAAAAAATACCACGTACTGCCGGTAAGCCTCGGATCAAGGTCAAGTCAGCACCCGATGGCGATCTCTTTTCTTCTACTTTTTTTGTGTGTGTGGGGTAAAATAGAAGAAAACAAGTAAGAAGAGGTTGGAACTAACAAGAGGCAACATGCGCAGCAAGTAGCTCTGATACCTCGGCCGTGTTGGGCCACTTTGACAAAAATCAAAGAGGTGAGAGAAAAATGTGAAACAACCTGTGATGCCGTACGGAAGGAGAAATTGGGTAATATTTGAAGGATGTAGGATGTAATTTATATCCTTTTTACTTTTCGTGACCCAACCGAATTCTCTTGACGTGCGTTCTGTCAAGGCAGTTGCAAACGTTCGACGATGTGGTCATGAGCCTACACGCTCTGCCCGACTGAGCTACCCCAGCTTCTGGGTATTTTATAGACCACGTACTAATTTTGTTGTTTGTCTTCATATTTCATATTTTTTTTTTAAAGATAATTGATTTTAGCATTCTACATTTAGCCATTAACACTTTACTTTTTGTCTGTATCTTATGTGAGATTACCAAATTACCTTTTATTTTGTTAGTATTCATCTACTTTCTCATATATAGAAGGGTATTGTTGGTAATTTCAAATATGAAAAAGACAAAAAGTAGAGTGCCAATGGCTTAAAGTAGAGTGCGAAATTGCATCTTTATCTATTTGGCTTCTTTCAAAATACATTTCCTTTTTTGGGAAAAAAAATTTGTTTACTTTTTGGGCATTGGTAATTTGGTTGGATGGCAGTTTAAGGCCATTTTAAAAAAGTGGAGGCATAACAAATTTCAAGTCCGATTACAAATGATCATGAAACAGTTTAAAAGGGTGATGGACACATTTATTCTTGCAGTTCTGCTATGCACTCTCCCATCGGGTGGAATATGAAAAGAAAAGGTTTTAACATTTTTCGTCTGAATTGCAAGCGGGTCCTCCCTCCAGGTCAAGCGGGTTAAGGCTACCCCGCTTGACGTCATCGCATCCGTTTAACCATTGAGAGACTCCTCGATGATGTCATCAAGGGGCACAGACCCCTTAGATTCATTGGTCAGCACAAAGGGCTCATTTGGTTACCTATCTTATTAGCTTGAATGGTTTGTCAGATTAAATAAATAAGTTGGGTTACCAACACCGTAAATAAACAAGTCCGATAGTTTGTCATAACAAGTAAATAAGCTGGGTTGCCATCATTCACAACATAAGCAGCTAAACTATTGATGACCAGACGACCCTAAATAAGCAAATACTCCAACGAAGGCTACGAGCACTACGTAAGAGAGCAAATGGAAAAAAGTACCCAAAGAAAAAATGAAGCATTTCATGGCTTCTGTACTTTCAAACTTGAAGTGCAACTTGAGTCCTTCACTAAGGCTTGTTAAGTTCGGCATTACATGTAAAAAGGGAGCCGAACAAAATTCCAGAACATTTTTTTTTTGATCCGTAAATCCAGAACAATTCAGTCCAACAAAATAGCTCTTCAAACTTTCACAGCCACATTTTCCAAGGTAACAAAACCTGCCAAAGAAATTGTTCATGTCAGTTACTAATCATGCCTTCTTTTTTCTCTTCTGAAGCTTCAACGTCGCCTTCCCTTCCGAATCCAAGTTCTGACATGTCTTGCTTTGCCATCAAGTTCCTGAAGAAAGCCAAATAAAAACTGTTAGAATAGCCTCAAAACACCTCTACCAGTTAATAGGTGTCCACCACAGGAATGTTACTTACTAATGACAAGCATGACCATATTATTCAGATATACTTGATTACATAGTTTTGCTTCTAGCAAATATGACGAGGCCTAAACGGTTGAGGAAAGTATACTAAAGGGTCCTCTATGCACAGACCCCACCATACAAAAAACTTTCGTCCTAGTGAAAGAGGTTGACAGCTTCCATCATATAGGGACTTCAAGGAAGAGATTCCTACAAATGTCACCACAGCACAAAATTCGAAGAAATTTGATTACCAGATCTTTCATGGATGATGGAACCAAGCTTATAGAAGTGAATCCTAATATCGCAGAATGTCATAGCCAAATCAACATCTTACATGCAAAACAGCAGTTACGAACACAGCCACCCTTAAAATAGTCAGACCGCAAACATTCACAGCAATTTCAAGATTTCAAACATGAAACAGAATTTGTCTTGTAGAGTTCTACACCTAACTATAGAAGTTCCACCAAACAAGAACCTTCCTTCAGCTCTACAAGATGCTATGCCAACAAAAGTGACTTTCTCGTTCCCCTAAAGAATCATCACCATTGTGGGATGCATATATATAAACAAAAATATGGAAGTAGTAGCAATGAATGTATGTCCATCAAGGCATGAATACGAAAGTCCTGATATATTTCAATATTATATGCTAATGTATACGACCACAATATTTTTGAGCACAAAGATAGTGGTTTTATGCATGGGTTGATGCCTCAAAAGTTTCATCGAGCCTCAATTTGACATCATTGAAGGAAGAAATGAAAAGAGTGGAAAGTCGGGAACAAAAATGAGTTAGGAAAATCAATGTAATTAAGTGGTTCTGAATTCAACCACTTAAGTTGACAATATTGTGGAGAAAATGTGCTAAGTTCCAGTTTCCAAAGTTTAACTTCACCTATTGGCTACAATACATATGGACTATGGAGAAGATTTCATGCCAGCCCTTCCAACTAATCACAGTATTATCTTGCGATTAGCTCTAAAAGACAACAATTATTTTTGGCCCAACATAGAGCTAAGCTTATGAGTTTAACAAATTCAGAAGCTGACTCTAAAGAAGACTGTTATTACCTAATTAGAAACACGTCATTCGCAGAGGAAATAGCCAAAGAAATAAGAAAGCAACAAAACTCACTAACTTTTCCATACGACATTCAAGGTACTTTTTGGAGAAGTTCCTGCACTTATCAGATTTATGACCAGCGGATTTCAGACAACTGATGTATTCTTTCTTCTCCTGAAACAAAATCAATGCAAAAGTAAGCAATCACACAAGTTGACATCAAACTCAATAAAGACATCACCAGAAATTTAACAAATTAGCAAGTAGTGATATTACCAGGTCACAGAGATGCATGTGATCTAAAGGGAAGACTCCTTTTTCTGGTGGTACTGGTCTCGCTCCCCTATTCCCACCAAATGCTCCACCTGGAAATATTTCAAAGTTTATTCCAAAAATATGACAGAAAAAAAGTGCATGGTATTTTTTTTAATTCCTACAACAAAGTGAATCCACTTCTTCTTCCAAGTTTAGCAACCATGATCACAGACAGTATGATAAAATTATAAGGTAAAATTAATTTCCACTTCCCATTAAGAGCTATCTGCGTAAAAGCCATATTTTCATGCATAGCCATCAGTAAAACAATATTACTCCTGTTTTTTTGATAACTCGTGTCTAGGCCAGCTTACGCGCACCTCAACTAATCCTTAGAAAGAATCAATCCCACCGTCAACTGGGGGGTCCATCAGTAACAATGCAAAGTACAAAGAAACGGAATTCTAGAATTTATGGTCAAAATTTGGGTTCCCAATTATAAAGAATCAGTTTTTGAGCCAATAAGGACTCAAATTCCCAAGTTTGGCTTTGAAATTCGGGCTCTCAATTTGACAAAATCAGTTCTGAAATTCCACAAATTTTCAAGTTTTAAATAAACAATTATGCTCTTAATTGTTTATACAAGTTACTTTGACGCAGAATACCATAAAGATCCCAAAAGAACATGAAAAAAGACGTAAAAACACAAATATTGATCCGCCCAAGCATGGGAATGGGATCCATAGGTTGATTTCACTTCTTGAGGATATTTGTACATAAATTTATTAGTTTCAATCATATGCTAGCATTAATAGCGCTCTTGGAAGGACAACAAAAAACCCTAAATCCCTAATTATTACTAGGCACTAACAAATCGAAATTGAATGATGTAAGCAGCAAACTTAACACACACACGCACGCACGCACAGAGAGAGAGAGAGAGAGAGAGAGAGAGAGATTATCACCAGCACTCATATGTGAGATTTTCCTTATTCCTCTTACTTCAATGGCTGCCTCTGTGTTTTCGAGGGAAAGCAGAATGTGAAGGGAGGAGCAAAATGAAGAAAGGAACTCTAATCTGGGCCTTTGGCCCAATTACTGAATTGGGTCAGTTGGCTATACAATGCCATCGACACATAGGAATGTGCACAGGACACATACGGACACAGATTTGTCTAAAACCGTCCGCCACATATGGATCCACATAACGAACATGGAGTCCGAGGATATCACATGGTTTCGGACACATTTGCGTGGAGATCTGTGCACATCTATCACTTCTGTAGCATTTTTGCAGGTCCATTTTGAGCTAGCTTTCTGATTTTATTCCACAAAAAAAAAAAAAAAAAAAAAACATCTGAACCTTTTTTGTGAAAATAAATTCTTTACCAATTTGGACGGTTAATCGCTTCGCTTGTTTCTTCGTGCTTTGTTTAGTTTTAGAATTTGTCAAGTAAAAAGAAATGTTAAAGAGAAATTTAAATGCAAATGGTCAGAGAAAATGGATATTCATTCCTCAAAAAAATCAAAAAAAATATTTGCTTGATTTTCCATAACAAATTAACAACTTGATGTTACCAAGGTGGAAAACGAAAATGAATGAATCAATTTATTTCTTATCTACTTCAAAGTACTTCATTTACCCAAAGAAAACAAAAAAGTTCAATATATCTCCCCATTTTTCCAGAACTCTAAAGTGGCTACCGTTAAAAACTGAAAATCAATGAACAGGTAGCCAACACAGAAGGGTTGAATATACAGTTTTCATTAGGGGACAATACCCAGATATATAACGCGATGCAAGTTTTGAACCCAACTGCCGAATTGACATTTACAACATTTGCATATCTCGCTTTCACGTTTCTATAGCAAGAAAATATAGTAAGACTAAATAAATATCTAAACTCGGAACTATATATACCAACTTTCGCGTATCCTTCCTAACATCTGTCAGTTTTAGTGAGCGTCTTGCACCACTTCGTTTTAAAATTCCTTCATCCAGGACCGTCGAATGAAAGGACCCGACTAGGCATCCAGGTAAGAATTAGCTACACCAGCCAAGCTCAGTGAGGTACTCCATTGACTGAAGTCTGCCCATAGGCACGAGGATGCTGAATAATTATTAGAACGGAATCCTTCACGGTTCTGCCATGGGAAGGGGCTGTTGGCTACAAAAGGCACAATACCCGTCAGCACAGGAAAAAGTAGCCAATATCAAGTTAAGAATTGAAAAGCAACAGCAAACTTATTGAACTCTGGTTTCTGGAAGATCGAACATATGCACTTAAGCTGGCAGTTTTCTACTAAAAACCTTCTAGGACATTAAACAGGGACGCCAAGGTTTATCGAGGATCTAGAATGGCTAGTCATGATGATGCAAACAAATGAACATATGGCTGTGAGTTTGAGATGCCATTACTTACCACCCCAATATGCCATTCATTACTACTAAAACCTTTGAATGTCGCTGCATCCATTTCCTGCAGTAACATGAGTAAGATATAAAGGAACCATTAGTACATCTCCGATCCAGATAGTTGATTTCTTACGTACTACAATCTTATTTGGACTGAACCATCATTTTTGCGGTAGTTTTGAAGACCTTCGAAACTTCTCGTGCTAAGTTTTTTGTCCGCAGACGTGTTATATGGACTGAAAATACTATTCTTCATCTGGCGATGACAAACAAAACCCTAATTCATTCAGTGGTCTATTAATTCTTGTCACAAGGACCAACAATCAAATCAACGTGTTTTAACCATGCTGAAAGGGAACACACTATATGCTCAACAAATAAACCAACACTGTAGATAGGAGGCTCTGTTGGAAAATGGAAGACGAGCTTTTGTTGGATGGAAGTAGTGGAAATTCAACCAATAAACATTTTGGAGTAGAACTTTCATAGAGTTCAATCCAGCCAAATCGGAACTTACAATACTGTAGACAGGAGGCACTATTGCTTGCCCTTTTGACTTTAGTGTGGGCATGACAGAGAAGTGTGGTGCCAAGTCTTGTGACCTGAAAGTCCATCTGTGAAAGAGAGAGCAAATAATAAACTCAGAATGGACTTGAAGGCAACAATTATGCAGCATGTATATTCTGTAACCCATCAGTTAGGAAGTTTAAAAATCGTTGAGAAATGGTGTTATTGTGGAAGGTAAATCCAGAAAAAAACAAAACAGAGTTCTTACGTACCCTATGTATAAAAAGATGCATAACTGTGCCAATTCACGAACTAACAGTCGGAGCCAATAGTTCTCTAATGAGCCACTCATGTCAATGCATATCTGAAAAACAGAAAGTTTAATTGTCAGCATAACAGGTTTTGCAAATTGGGCCTTTTAGAGTAAAATGAAATCACTAAAAAGGCATCCATATTATACCGCAGTTTCTGCCACTGCTATGATCTGCATCGCAGCTTGAAACTTCCTGGACCATAAAAAACAAGCGATAAATCAAATTTGAAAAAAGACCAATACGTTCTCTGTAAAGGGTAATCTCATATACTATATCAGGGTCTTAGACCATAACACTCCAAAATATACAAACACTGAAACACATGCACACAAATAATGTGTGTGTGTGTGTGTGTGTGAGAGAGAGAGAGAGAGAGAGAGAGAGAGAGAGAGAGAGAGAGAGCATACTTGAACATAACGTATTTGGCATAAACTGCATCATGCATCAAATGGACATCTTCACCCTCTATAAAAGTTAGTTGTTCCCGAAGAACCAATAGATTCCGATAGATATGGTGAAATATCAGATAAAACGAAACCGAATAGTTAAGGAGCAGGAGGATCTGGTACAAGAAATTGAAGGTGTTAGTAACTCAGACAGAAGAACGGGTCAAATAACTAAAATCTAGCTTTCCACCAGTTTAACCATCATAGTTTTCCAAGACACTAAAGACTCACTGAGGAATAAGGTACAGATGCTCTGTAACCAACAAGAGTCAAGTAGAAGGCGCACCCAAGTGCAGCTGTCGTACGGCGTTCAGATACTGAAAGCCGCTCACACATTATGCAGTAACCATGAGATATGAGCAAGAAGGACACAAAAGAAGCTGTCTGAAAGAGCACTCCAGTTATGTATGCACCAAATGACATCCACAGAGAGCATGTCTGAAGATTAAAGCACGAATACCTGCAACATTGCTCTGAAATGTCAGAAGAAATAAATACTAAGACATATTGGAATCGAGAATGCTGTTATGCTTAATAATGCTTTACTACCATATACATATTCCGGAATCTGGAATACAGCACTTATCAAGTTATAATGCTTTTCTGTAGAAGCCTCTCATAATATGAGTAAAAAGTTTTTGATGTTTTTTCTTTTCTTTTTTTTGCTAAATAGGCGTTTTTCTTACCATTCTATACATATGCACGTAATGTACATATTCAAAAATCCAGATCATGAGCCATCAGAATTTATTTGATGGCGCCAAAGGGTCTCACCATATATGTCAAAGATAAAAAAATTAGTAATCCTGTCCCCTTGTGTACAAATCTGCAATTATCTGCTGGTTACAACAGGATGCCTAGCATACTTATCCAAAAAAAAGAAGAAGAGGATGCCTAGTACCAGTCACAAAAACAGTACTGGAGCTAAAAAATGCAAAACGAGAACTTCAATTTGCTTTTCATCACAACAATGTACATTTAGTACTCCATCTATTAACATGACAAGGACGTACCAGAAAAGGAATGATAGAGTGAGTTGCAGAGCTTTAATTAGTGGAACAAATGCAAGTGTCCACTGCAATTTATTTGCCTGCTCTAGTCCATAAAAATGGCCAACCAAAGACAACAAATTATAACAAGAAGCTGATAAATACATGGAAAGCTGGTAAAACACTGGAAGAATATCAGACATGATTTGTAAAATTGAAAGATGAAGGGAGGAACCAGAACACTGAAAAGAAACAATACCTACTAAGAGAAGGCAAGCATAATAGCATATTAGTTTTTTGGTTTTTCCATGACGAGTATGACAAGAACGGACGATTTTTGGCTCAGAAATACCCCCCTCTTGGGGAATTGTAGATCCTTTCCAAGCCAACAGTTGGAGTGAATTGTATCATGAAAGTTTTGATATTAGAGTAAGTAACAGAAAAACTGGTAGTAAAAATAACTCAAAAGTAAGAGTTCCTAAAATACCAAGAACAAAAAGTATTGAATTCAAAGAAATTCAGGCAAGACAATCCCAGAGATACCTCTTTCTAAGATGGAGAAAGTAAAGAACATCATATTCTGTAACTTCCCATATAATAAGATAGAGTAGAATATTGGGAACTTAGCTGAACTAAGATGGATAACTGTTCTATGTCAATATCTGCAAAACATATTGTCCTTTATACTAAACAATGACAATTATGCGATTCCAACCTTCTCGCGCTTTCACCAACTTGAACGAATTCTGTTGGCTACGAAACGTTGATGGCACAGAGATTGAACTCATTTCTGTTCAATCAATTTTTTATCAACCAGACAGTCAAAATTAAGTCTTCCAATTTTTCTTGGGCCCAGTCAATGAGAACCATACATTGATAAGTAAATATTTACACTTTAATCCATTTCCTCTTCTTTGTGTTTCTTATCAGCCAAATGGGCCGGGCTCATTACTTTTTCTCTAGCACCAGAAAAAAATGAAAAATAGTACCAGATTTATGGTCTTTGGTACAACCTTCATTTTCCCTTTTGCTCTCATTTCCCAATCTCCAGAAAACATGCCTGGTGGCCAGATTTCCAAACTGATTCTGGTAACCTTGACAAAATGAACAAAATTGCTGCGTTTTCGAATTCAAAAAAACTAACCCCATTAAACACGAACAGAAATATGAAAAGCTGCGTGCTTTTGTCTCCAAAAGCAGTTTTGGAGAAATGTTCAGGAAATCCCTAGTGAAAATGTCCACCAAACAAAAGCCTTTAAAGGTTTCTACCCACCTCGTCTCTCATAAAATGCCCGCATCCCAACAAACCGTTTCCGGAAAACCCAGTTCAAACAAGAAAAGTACACGATTCTGAAGTTTTACATCACATTTTTGTTTTGGACAACAAGATGTCCGGACCAGTCTACGCGTAACTCCACTAATTCTCGGACCATAAACCCTCCGTCCACTCGCAGATTTTGTAAATTCCTATACTCCGCTAACATTTACAAGGCAATTAAAAAAGAAGTAAACATTTCTTCAAACAGACCAAAAGCAAAGAAGGAGAATGATAGGGGCAATTGGGTTATGTAAGAGCTTGAATAAACCTGAAAATGGCGGTTTTTGTAGGTGTTGAAGGTCCAAAAGAAGGTCGAGACGAACCAGATCGAAGTGAAAGCCAAGTATAGACAAGGTAGAGGCCGATAGGCTTCGTCGATGCTCTCTGATCCCTCCATTTTTTTCAAATCGAAAGATCGTTAGGAATAGTGGGCTTCCTAGTTTTTGGTTCAGAGATTAGTTCTCAGTTCGGGTTGAGAAGATTGCTATTTATACGCATAGACGTCTGAAACGTGTCCTTTTTTTTCATCTCCTCCTTCCTTTGAGAATGAGAATAAATTCTTTACACCGCGTGTAAACATTTGTTTCCTTCAAATCAATTGTATTGCATCACGTCGCCATATTTTATTAATTGGGACAACTGTTTTAACACGTGTCACAATGCAATAGATTTGAAGGAAACAAATGTTTACACCGACGGTGTAAAAAATTTATTCTCTTTTCCTTTTGTTATTTTTTTATTACTCCAGTAAATCTCTTTTTGTGGTTTGTCAATTGTACTCGTATTTGCGGGGAGGATAAAAAAAAAAAAATTGTATTTGCGGGGCGATAAAATAGCGGAACGAGCCGAGCAGGTGGCACACTTAAAAATGTGTTCAAGCTTAACTCGTCTATATATAAGACGAGTTAATCTCAAACGAGTTTTAATCGAGTCGAATACGAGTTAATCTGGAGTAGTTTTAAATTTTTATGCGTCATAAACCAAACGATCCGAGTAATAGTTGTTAGAGCTTGATTTAACACTTTAACGAGCTTCGAAAATTGTTTTGTTTTATCACAAATCGAACTTCAATGAGTTTTTGTAATTCCAATAGTAGCTTTGTTCATTTGGCATCCCTCGTGATTGTATTAGGCTAGTTTATATGGTAAATCATTATATTAGACTACAAATCTCAAAATCCTCTCAAATGTCGCATGCCACCAGTGGTTCCGTAGATGACCTAACAATGTGACATACACATCACAGTTTTATTTTATAATTCGAGCCATTTAACATTTTTCATAAGTCCCGATGTGTTTATCAATCGTTCATGCAATAATCATATGGCTTGAATGTTGGTAAAGGATTGGTCACACCATAATTCTTTAAAAAGAAAATATAAATGGACGGCTATTGTACGTCTAGCCGTCCATTGATCATTTATTTATTTACAAAGAAAAATTCAGATTATTCAATGTCATGCAGTAAGAATGTCAAATAAGTTTGACCACGTGAGCATGCAAAGGCCATGGGCCAGTTTTTGGGAGACTATAAAGTTGTTTTTATTGCGTGATGCAGTCATGCACCAAAAAACACTCCACTTTGTTTTTGCCCAGCTTCGGGAAAACAAAACAAAAACAAAACCACTCCACTTCATCAGTCATCGATCCAGACCTTACCACCTTACCCTGTAGATTGCCCATAAAGTAAGGGAGTTTATAATTTTTAATGAGCAATGTTATATACATACTATAAAAGAAGGCAAAGAAGTTTGTAGATAGAAATCAATGGGTGCGTAAAATTCGTTCTAGAATCAGAAAATTGGTGTAGGAAAACTATTCTCGAGAAAATGCTAGTGAAGTGAAGCAAAGGAAAATGAAAAGTATTTTCCTACGTGTGTTTTCTTGGTAAAATAAATTTGTGGGAAAGCAAAAAAGCAATAGTTTAAGTTTTATAGGAAACTAGTACAAAAATAAGAGATTCCTGAAAAACTTGTATTTTTTGTAGGATGAGTTTTGAAGGAAAACTAATTATATTAGGAAAGTTAGAGACGTGGGTTCTACAATTTTCTTGCTAACTGAACACCTAAATAATGCAAGAAAGTCAGATATTTCCATGCTTAATTTTCTTTCCTTTCCTTGCAGCCCCCTTGTTTTTTATTTACGTTTTCTCGCTCAGTCAGTCCACATTTGCAGTATCACCTTCTATGAGCGCATCAAAGTTCATCGGGCTGCATACCTTTTGGCACGTTTTGCTGCATCTTCTAGAATTCACTCGGAAGCAGATATATCCTATTTATTTGACAACGGATAGTCTTCTCAAGTGGATTCTTTTACTTTGGGAGTTGCTTACCTAGTTTTTATGCTTGTTGTACCCTTTTTTTTCTTAGCTTGTAACCGCTTAGATTGGTTGAATTTTTGTTCATTGGGACTGTATTATGTCATCTCATGTATTGACTCTTTATTCTATATAAGAAGTTCTTTTTTGTTGTAAAAAAAAAAAAAAATTAGTACGTAACCAAATCAAGAAAATGACCAAATCCACCAAATGATCAACATTAGAGGGCAATCTGACCAACTACTAATTTGCAAGTTTAGGCCACTAGAACTTGACCCTAATAATAAAAACGTTCAACAGAATCCCATTATATATAGACAAGTTTCTAGCTAGCTGGCCTTTTCATGATTGAATTGGAAAGCAGTAGAATTAACAACACATGCAATGCCCAGATTAGGTGAACAAACTCACTAAACAAAACTTAGTTTAATTTCTTCAATCCCACTCCATCTAGCCTACCCACAAAAAGAAATTAAAAAATGGTCCTGCTCCATTTTACCTAACGTTGATCAGCGGTACTACTGAAGGAAAGAATGTCTTAAAGCTCATTTATTAAGTTATCATCTATTAATGTAGTCAATCTAGCTCGTTTGAGTCATCTGATCTACCAAACCAGGTATAGTAAGAGGATGGTTTACTATAATGAAGAGAAGTTTATAAGTTGGATATATTTTGGTTGCGGTTGGCACGTTAAGTTGATATGTTCATGCATTAATTGCATGGGTTGTTACAATTTTTTCCTATTAGACCGCTTTTTCACCATCTCTCCTATAACTAATAAGTGTTAGGGAGGACTTCAGTTAAGTCTTTATAGTATTTGACATCGCACCCGCAAATATGTTTTTAGAACGGTCACAAGGAGTAGTATTGCGTAACCAAATCCATGGGGGCCCTCCGGACCCAATATCTCTAATTCTAAAATGCTTATAATTGTGTGAATTTTGATGAATTTTTACATATTAAGATGGAGTATTATGAAGATTTGGAGAGAAGATTGATATCAAATTTTCGTTATTAGCTTCTCAGCTTCTTGCTACTATGCTCTCGTGTCTCAATGAGTCCACATGATAGGGCCACTTGTTACTTGTTAGGCTCCCCTCCGCCTGCAAGAGCTCCTTTACTTTGGTCATGCCTACATAGTAAGGGTTGTTACGCAACGGGCGGCGCTTCTCCTATATATCTTTTTTCTAGCCCGAAAAACATATTCTAAGATGTTGATCTTCCTATATGTGAACCAAGAAAAATTGGAGTGCTTAATTTATAGAATATATGTTTGTGAGTTAAACTTAAAAGAGAAGACATCAAAATTAGTACTTTCATAGATGCAGCTTTCAGAAGTTGATATTTTGACCCAAAAGCAAAAGCAGAATCAATTGCATGTACAGTACTATCCGTCCGCAATCTCCACCTTGATGCATGGCCATCACATTCTTATATTTGCCGCGAAGGAATAGTAGTCAATGCAAGTAACGCTAGTACGCAGCTATTGATCAAGGTCATTGCCTACTTGACACGATATTAATAGTCCTATATATAGTTACCCTTTTTCTCATTAAATTCCAATAGGTTTGATATCTTTTTTTTTTATGTCCGAGATGATATCACAACAAAATTTATCTAGAGATATGTTGATGTCAAAATCTGGACGGTTGATCTGAGCATTTCAATGAGATTCCTGTCAAATCCGAATGATCACCCTGCTAGAGCCATTGGGAAGGATTTCCTACAAAACAAGTGTAAGGACCGGTAGTGTTCGCAATGGACTCTTTGACGACCAAGTTAGTCAAAGAATGACAGAGAGAAATTGTGATAACCCGAATTTTTATTATAACATATGGAATTCTGTTTTCAAATCTCTTCTTAAAATTTCGTTGACACAGTTATTCTTAGACGGTTTTTAAAGCCTAACGGTGAATATATGGTATCTTTTTCGAGAACGAAGTCCGGACAGCACAACCGGACGTGGACTGATTCCACATGTCGGTGGAATGATTGTTCAAGCGGCCGGATGATTAGATGGTGTATATACTCCAGCTCCTTTGATCTTATCGATAGACAGTACTGTAGTAGTTGTGATTAAGGGAGGGCCTTCCTATTTACTCCTATCCGAACTGCATGTGTCTGGGATTATGTATTTTATATATATAAGTTTTCCTCTGTCACTTGAGTTTTCCCACAGCAAACAAATTCTCTCTCTCTCATTCATACAAATCTTTACCTTTTCCTTTCCAATAAAAGAACCACCCCCGTCACCCTTCCATCTCCGGCCATCTTTTTCCTGATGAGCCGCGTTCAGCTCCAACAAACTCTCCGGCAGCTCTCTCTCTCTCTCTCTCTCCCTTTTTCGGTGGCCGGATGGGTTTTGGTACTAGTTGTTAATCGTGGATGCGTTGATTTGTGGTTCACGCTTCTAAGGTGAGTTACGAATATACCCTAGTTACATAGTTTATTTTTGATGTCTTGCGACTATAAAATGTTGAATTTGTGAAAATAGATGACTTGTACGGAAGTGTCTAATGCATAATGAGCATAACTGGGAAGATGGAATTTCAATGATAAACATGGGATTTAAAGGAAAAAGAATTAAATGTATTATGCATATCGAAAAAGAAATTTGGTTGTTGAGATTTGGCACCCAAAGTGTTAAAGGATATAGCCGGGTATCCTAGGGATTTGATATCATTTCCTTCCTATGGGATCGCTCCCCAGATCCGTTGCCGGTGTTCCGCTCATGATAGATCCATCGTTCGATATATGTATTTTCTTAAATGTGGTTAGCAGTTGCGAGCTTGAAAACTGACTTTTCTTCTTAAATGGGGTTTAGCAGTTTCGAGCCTAAAAACTGACTTTTCTTCTGATAATATGGTTTAGCAGTTTCGAGCCTGAAAACCGACTTTTCTCTCTTAAATAATTGTTTACCATTTTTTTTAATGAAAATATCAAATCTTTATCTAATCATTTCCCAGGTTGATTATGTAACCTTGGTATATCGTGACGCTCACTGGAATGGTTTTGTGTTTATGAAACCATTTTAGGATACAAGGGTAAAGGTAGCTATGTGGTTATCGTGTGGTTAATATTTGGGGATTACTGTGCTATTGAAATAAATAATAATATTCGAGATTGTAATAATTCAAGGCTGTTGTTATTTGGTGATGTCATAGTTGTGGGCTCTAGTATTGTAATTTAATGCCAGTAGGCGAGTGTGTATGTCGATTGCACCTTAGGCAGCTTTGTATGTATTTTTATGCTCTTATTTATCAATTCATAAAACTGATAATTTATAAAAGGATTTTACGGACATAGTAAAGGCCTGAGGTAATTCTAAAATCACTGGCCGATTACGGTCCAACCATTTGAATTTGGGTCCAACCATTTGAATTTGGGTCGTGACAAAGTATAATAAATTAAAGAAGGAAACAGAGCGCCTACCTTCTAATCGTGAATGTGAGCTATTTATATAGGCTTGGCATAAGATGTGCACCAGTAATGTGGGCGACATTGATGGGAATCATGTTATGCTAGAGTGATTTAGCCATTTAGGGATCATGAAGTAATGGTGCGAAATGGTCGGGGGTGGGTACAGATCATGGGATAGTGGAGAGCACACGTGTTGGGAAGGTATATATAATGTGCGAAGTACCGAGCCGACCTCTTCCATATCTTGTAGACCAGTATAAGCCCGAGCACCCGGCCACGTGGCAAGCCTGTAGCGCTCGGCATCAGTGATAAAAATTCATCAAATATGCTACACACAATCGTTATGTGTGTTGTGTAATTAATTCTGGCCGTTCAGATGTATTTGGACAGTCCAGATTTTAAATAAACTATTCGCGCGAATAGTTTATTTATTCCCCGAGCGAATCTTGACCATTAATTACAATAATGAACGGATAACGATCAGTTGTGCAAAGAGTTTTGCACAACTGTTGTGCGCGTAGCACTTTTGAAAATTCATACTCATCAAGATATGATCTTGTTCGTTTGGTAATTTTGGATATTTTTTAATTTTGATAGTGGGTAGAGAGACAAATAGGGTAATGATTGAAGAGATGGATAATGAGTAGAGAGATAGAGAGAGAAATAAAATTAATAATTAAAGAAATAAAGTAATTATTGGAGAAGACATATGGTAATTATTGAAAAACAAAGTAAAATTCGGAAACGGACAAAATTCTTGTTTTGTCGCATTTCATAATTGGCCCACACAGAGACAATCGCAGTAATTCATTAGGGCCCTATCCCCAACCAGCCTATACAACTTTGCAGCCCATTCGAATCTACCGGCCTGGCCCACAGTATCTAGTCCAGGGCTGTGTTAGGCCCAGTTCAATAATACCCAAATAGCACTTCAAGTCAAAGTCCACCAGGTTGTTTTTTTTTTATTACTATCCAAAGCTCATTTCATTAAAGTCATAAAGGCAAAATTACAGTGATTTCTTCCACATACAATGAAATGGAAACTAAAACTAACCCATCTCGGAGGATATTCACTCAAAAGAAGGAGACAAAGAGACGATGGAGTCTAGGTTCTAAGCCGAGCCGCAACTCACTACTCACCACCTCAAAGATCGGTCATGAGAAGCTAGCAACCTATCCATCCACCCGCCTCGGGCTGACTCAAACAACAAAATCAAAGACAAACAAATGCTAAACCGAAGGAAACAGGAACGAAGAACAGAAATAGCAGCAAACATGGTCTAATCCACAAGCACGCCGGCCAAGCTCCTGCTGAGGGGATCCGTCAGTCGCCACCTTCAGAAGCACTACCGGGTCTCGGCCAAAGCGGAGGAGATAAACATCTCTGGCAAGCCTTCGCTGGCATGAGCAGGCTCCAGGCGCGGAAAAAGAGTAGAAAACCTCTCTGGGCAAAGCCTTTTGCTCTCATACATCACAGCGTCGTGTGCTACACTCCTCCTCTATGTCTTCAACCCCCCAAGGCTGCCGAACAAGGCTCCAGGGCCATGCCCCGGCCTTTATCCACCGCACCACCAACTCGCCGGAACGAAAATTAATGGATTATTCACCCACCACACCGGATCTAAGGGAAACCCAGACCGGGAACAGATCTGGACGAGGGAAACCCACCGGAGGACAACAAGAACCGGAAAACAGCAAACAAAAAACAAAAAACTGCCCCCAACTCCCAGCCTTATTCCGGATCCCCAAACCAAAGCCACCACTCCCAACCACCAGTCGACGTCAGTGTCACAACGGAACCAGATCTAGAAACCCCTCAACAGGAACCGCCGGACTGGCTGAGAGACCAAACGGTCTCCAGCTCATTGCCATTCACCCAACGCGAGAAAGCCCCAACTGGGGAGAGACAAGCCAAACGAGACAGAGGAAAAGGAAAGAAAGCCGCTGAAGAGAGAGTCTGGGAGGAGAAGAGGAGGCGGAGAACTCTGCCTCCCCCCAAAACCCTAGCCGCAAGAAGAAAACTCCGCCTCCCCCAAAACCCTAGCCGTAAGAAGAAAACTTTCTAGAAGAGAGAGAGAGAGAGAGAGAGAGAGAGGTAGGTGGGAGCTATGATTATTATAGTATTTTTGGACCATAAAAACCAATCATCTTCTTGACCAATAATCGTCAGGCCTAAGTCAATTATGGACTAATTAATCGTGTTTTAAATGTGGTTCCATTAACACCTGCAGTATTTAAATTCTAATTGTGTTTTTAAAAATGGTTCATTAACACTTGTAAGTATTTAAATTTTAATCGTGCTTTGAATATGGTTCATTAACGCTTGTGGTATTTAAAAATTTAGTCATTGCAACATCCTTGTTTTAGTGGTTACATGATAACAACTGTGCACTGAGAGCTGGTTTGATTTATATTTATTTGGATTTTGAAATCTAAACATTTATCTTAAAAATTTCAGTGCTTTCCCCGCATGGCTAAGAGTAAACCAAAAAACAAATAGATGTCAACTGAAAAACCGAATTAAGTTTCATAAACAACGCCCACTCAATGTGAATCACACCCGATCCCATTCCGACCTTAATATATATATATATATATATATATATATATATATATATATATATATATATATATATATGACTTGTAAATTTCTTTTACTGGTATTTTTGGAATGTTCCAATTACTTAATCCTGTATCTAAATCTTGGTACTCATGTTCTTCTTGATTGACTATATCCGGCAAGTCAGATAAAGAAGCCATTGAAGAACTCGCTGAAGAACTACACTTAAATAATCTATTCATTGTGTTTAATCCTACAAATTTTTCTTTTTAATATTTTAACCCTAAAGATTTTTTAATTAATATCTTAATCCTAAATATATATATATATATATATGCTTGTACGGGCGTAGTCAGGGGTTCGGGGATTAGTGGGGGCACTTTTTTAAAAATAGCTCACGAAAATAGAATTCGCAATGATAGAATAATAGTTTAAACCTTTGCGCTACAAATAATAAAAGAGCTAGCGTGTTTATTAATTACGAGGATTCGCTTACACAAATAATGAAAAGAGACCAGTGATTGAACTGTCTCAGCGGATCAAGTCTAAGAGCAATTCAACACCTAATAGCTAATTTCCAATACTAAGCAATCTTATTCGATTGGAAAGTTTTTTCAAATTTTATTCCTAAATTTCTGAATTCAAATTGGGTTGTCGATTCTATTGTGAGAGAGAAACAAACAAGACTACTTATGTCTCAAAATTCCAAATAATTCTTAGATTGGAGGAGGAATGCATATAGCGCATTGTTTAATACTCACTCACTTTTGGATTTTTTTTTAATTTTATATTATGCATTAGAGAGTTTTAATTGTAAGTGGTAGTTATTTTTTCGTTAGACAACTCATTTTACTAGTGGCAGATTGTTGAGTAACGCGTAAGAACCTACCCTTGGTGGAACAACACTTGAACACGGCTGTCTAATAATTCAAATAAAAGGTTAAGTGTGAGATAATTTACAAAATCCATTAGAAAGATCAGAAAGAGAATAATTTATGAAAGACAATTCATAACGAAAAACGTTAATGCTACGGACACGCTTATCGGTTATTCCCCGACCACTCCTCTTTCACATATGTGTAGGGGGCCCATGCTACAATTTTTTAAATGTGTAGTACGTGTTTGCTTTAATCCATCTTGATCCAAAACACTTTTTTGTCTCCATTAATTCCTTCAAATGTGGGGAAAAAAACCTTTTTTCCATTCTCCAAATATAGAGGATGAAAATACAATTAATCTCAAGAGGAGAATAGGTTGAGCACTATTTTTCTCCAAAATAATGATTGATGTCAAAACACTTTTTGAAGAATGGATTGGAATAGATTTTGGATAGTAATAATGCCAAAACTGTTTTTGTTGATGTCAAAATTCCAGTGCATAAAAGTCTTGTACATTACAAATAGTACAAGCCTTTTGTGTACTAAAATTTTGGCATCAACAAAAATGGTTTTGACACCAATAAAATCGATTTTTGCATTATTATTTTCCTAGATTTTTTCCTTCAAAATGGAGGAATAAAGAAAGTTTTGAAAGAATAAAGAGCATGGGTTGGAGGGACGCGGGGGGGCTGCTGTCCCCGAGGGGACAGCAGCGTGCTGCTGTCCCAATTTTGGGACCCACTCCGGTCTCGCTCCGATGATCTGAATCGTTCACTTTGTAGAGCTCGTCGCGTAGAACATCTATGCAAAAAATCAGCTTAATTGGATATCATTAAGTACTTGATCGGAGCCCATATAAATCTCAGTCCATGGGTTAGAGTGGATTTGATCCAGTGTTTCGGATGCATTCTTTTTAAGATAAAAAGGTTCCGATCAGGTACTTAATGATATCCAATTAAGCTGATTTTTTGCATAGTTGTTCTACTCGGCGAGCTCTACAAAGTGAACGATGCAGATCATCGGAACGAGACCGGGGTGGGCCCCAAAATGGGGTACAGCAGCGCGCTGCTGTCCCCTTGGGGACAGCAGCCCCCCTCCCTCCGGGTTGGAGATGCCTAAATCATAACTCCATCAGCTGCCATGAGATTGGAGTACAGTACTTACCTTGTTTTACACTCCAAGATAAGAGTTACCTCAGCATTGCGTAGGGTAAAAAATGAAAGAAAAAAGAATATCAGCATTGCGAGAAGGAAATTGATATTCACATTTCCTTTTTATTATTTACACTCATTTTTTTATTTTTTAGTGTTGAAAGTGTATTTGTTTTCTTATTAAAAGACAAAAAAAAAAAAAAAGAGTGGATAATAAAAAAAAAAAGTGTGAATATCAATTCACTTGCGAAAACTCGAGAAGGCAATCATGTCTCCAGCAAGATTGAGCAGTGAATCTCCCTGTTTGGTTTGGGTTTGGGTTTGGGTTTGAGAGAGATTTTTGAGAGTAACAAGAATGACGAAAAATAGATAAAGAAAATTTATAGGCGACTGTGAGTAAGAATTTTGAGACCCAAAACAATCCTCGTAAAAGAAAAGGAAACAAAAACGAGTGGGGAATCAATGGATTAATCGTGGAGTACTAATTTGAACAATACATGCCAAGATTTATTATAACGGACAAATGTGAAAAGTTTGTCTCAACGGCCACATGAGAGGGAAAAGAAATCTATCGTTTTCTTTGAATTGTAGGTTTAAAAAAAGGAGCGTGGGACACTGGGACCATTTACTGTATCATATTTTGTACCACAACTCAAGTACTCTCTCATCCATTCAAAAAAAATTTAAGTGCCGAGCGGGTATCACGTGATACCCGCTCGCATATCTGAGTCGTCCATTCCGTATTTGAACAGCTCAGTTTGGAGAAAGAAAAAGGAGAGATAAAGTGTTGGAGTGAGAGGAGAGAAAGAATTTCAATACGAACCGTCCAAAAATGTATGGGACGGTTCGGATGTGCTGAGCAGATACCACGTAGAATATACCCGCTCGGCACTGAAAAATCTCTCCATTCATTCCTATTGTTGTTGGCAAATTTGATCATTCCGTACACTTTAACTTCTGGTATGCATAAAAAATGTTATGCATTTTCATATTGAATACTATAGTAGTAGTACGTTTACCACTGAATACAATCACTCGGAATATTGGGGTCTGCGTAATCTTAGAGGACACGAGTACGAGACGGAGGGACACAGATTCGGACCCGAAATCGTCCGGTGCATCTGCGTTCCACGTGACGTATGTGAGATCCACAAATATCGGATTATTCTGAATGCATCTTTATCTAAAGCTATATCCACCTTTCATAAGGTCCCATAACATTCTTTAACTCTCTTTTTATCTATTGACACTCTTTTTTCTTTTCCTATTTTTTTTTTGTCTTCATTCACATAAAAGTATTAAATTGTCCTTGACATGAAAAATGTGACTCAAGAATCCAGAGGTAAGGGTAATTTAGAAATTTTTTACATAAATAAAAAAGACAAATAAAAAGTGCGACTAGGGGGAAAAAAAAAAAAAAAAAGGAATGAACACTTGGTTAACTTACGAGTTTTGAATTTTTTTTAACTCTTACGCATTATTGTACGGGCAATTTTAGGGTAGTGTGTCATTGGTAGGTTAAGCGTCACTATGAAGGGGCGCGCACGACTTCTCCGCAATCCACAGCCTCTCTCTCTCTCTCTCTCATCCCTACAAAAAGCCTTTGTCAGCTAGCTTCTCTCGCCAACGGCAACTTCCATTTCTGTCTCCCTTTAATTTCCTTGCCTTTCTTTTCCCTATTGTTTTATTTGCTAAATTGGTAAGAAGAATAACCAAGAAATCATCATTTACTTCAATGGCCAAACCTGCACAAAGTTCAGCAGAGGAAACTGAAACCACCAAAACCAGCTCATTCCCGTCGTCGTCGTCGTCTTCTTCTTCCTCAACATCTTCATCTGGGTCTGCTCAGTCCTTGCCAAACTCGGCCTCGAACCAACTCACTACCACCAGTACCAACAACAAACAGTACCCAGTTTACAGGGGAGTCCGGAAGCGTAGCTGGGGCAAGTGGGTGTCCGAAATCCGCCAGCCCAGAAAGAAATCGCGCATTTGGCTCGGCACTTACAACACCGCGGAGATGGCGGCCCGGGCGCACGACGCCGCCGCGCTGAGCATCAAGGGCAAATCGGCGATCCTCAACTTCCCTCAGCTCGCCGCGTCGCTGCCCCGTCCCGAGTCCCTCTCTCCTCGCGACGTTCAAGCCGCCGCGGCCAAAGCGGCCGCAATGGAGCAGTTCAGTTCTCCTATGATCACTTCCTCGTCATCGGAAGCTTCGGTTGCGACGACGGCTTCCGACGAACTGGGCGAGATTATTGAGTTACCGAGTTTGGAAGGGAGTTTAGACTCGCCCGAGTCGAGAACAGAGTCCTTTTTTGTTGACTCGGTTGATGGATGGATTTATTCGCCTTGGGGGTGGCAAGAAACTTGGTTCTGCGGCGATTATTTTGATCAGTCGGGGGAGGCAGATTATGTGATTCCATTATTTCAATGAGCTTGAGTTTGAAATATAGGACTCATCTTAGTCGAGCTGCACGTAAACAGGCCGAGGCACTGAGTTATCAAAAAATACTTAGCTTTCAGACTTCCTGTGTATAAGTACTTGTCCATATAAGATTAGTTCAAAATACCTTATTATTCTCGGGCTGTGTCAGTGTAAGATCATAGGTACTCCTAGTTGGAGCCATAAGATTAGGTCTTCAATAACGGCCATGTACACTTTTTACTGAGATATTATGGTAGACTTCAACTCAAAATGCAGTGATTCTTCCACTTTTCTTAATGGTTAATTTCGCTCTTGTAGTGTGTCCACATTTTTAATAGAAAAAAATCAAAGAATTTTCTTTCTTTGTTTCCAAGAATATGTAGGATTGAATTGAACGAGCAAGGACATTTTATTTTTGTAGGATCGAAAAAAGAAATTGAACACGAAATTAAGGACCGCAAATAAATTTAGACCACACAATTGATGTCTTAAGACGATTTTATCGGTTCTGATTCTGAGATTGCCGAGAGTCGGTACGTGCACGAATGTGCTTTCTGAATACTCATTTAGGGAGTTAAAGCCTTTCTCGGAAATAAATGAAATAGGGTTTCTTCGGTACATTGCACATCACATATTTCAATCAAAGTTTTTGGATTACAGTTTGAGATATGCTTTATTTAAGACAGTGAAGGATTGGAAACCCCAATGGTTTGGCCAGAGTGTTCGTTCCTTCATAAGGTCTTAGGTTCAATTTTCTTCAAAGAAATTATAGGGATTAGTCTGAAGCGCATGCAAGCTGACCCGAAACACTCTACATTACCGGAAAAGAGAAGAAGAAGAGGAGAAAGATGGCAAGTTGCAATCGAACGTTGCAGGACTACTTGCAATTGTTTGTTACCGTTGAATGATCACCACTCTCCAATGGGCGGTCTAAATGGGTCTATGGGCATTTTGCACCACTTGTAAAGATGCAGTTTCATCTACTACAATATATATATATATACGGGGCGGTTCCGGAGACACCCAAAAAAACACCAAAAAAAAACACCTCATAGTTTTCGATCAAATTTTGATGATCTGAGCCGCTCAATGTGATCAGAACGTGATTTTAAAGGTGCATGTGAGAAATCACCAAAAAAAAAGATCGGCAAGGGCTTGATCCGAATAGTTTCAAACAGTTTTTTATTAAACGGTTCAAATAAAAACTACTCAAATTAAGCCTTTTCCGATCATTTTTTTTTGTTAATTTCACGTAGCCACCTTTAAAATCACATTCTGCACTCGTTGAACAGTTCGGATCATAAAAATTTAATAGGAAACTATGAGTTTGAGATTTAGGGTGTTTTTTTAGGTGTCCCTTGAACCGTCCCGATATATATATATATATATATATATATATATATATATATATATATATATATATATATCGGATTATCAAAATTTGATCAGGAACTATGAGGTATTTTTTTAAGTATTTTTTTGGGTGTCTCCGGAACCGCCCCGTATATATATAGTCTGAAAAGAAACAGCCTCCACTCTGAAAAATGACTTATTAACAAAATTAGATATAGAAGATGACGCCTTAAGCTGTTGGTTCAGGAAGTCAAGTCCAATGATCCTCTTCTGTGCCCTCTCTATTAGGAAATCATTTGAATCGTTGGTAGACTTCCATAAAAAAGTCGTATATTTATTGTACTATATATATGAGATATTCCCTAACCCGAAGGGAAGGGTTTGGCTTGGGAGCCCAATTATGGGTACACCATTTGGTGTACACCGAACATACATCAAATTGCGTGAGACCCGAAAATAGATCTCATACTATTGATCGGAGTTGGTCAATTCAAATATTATCTTAAATGTCACCTATAGAAAATCAGCTAATTCGAATATTGGTAAAGACTTGATCAATTCATTCAATTTTCTTCCCCTGCGAATTCACGGATGAAAATCGACCGACTCCGTACCGGTATCAAAATGAGCTGAATTTTTACAAAAAGCCTTAAAAACATGTGTAAAACAAATTGAAATAGCTTCGATCATTTATGTGAGATCTCGAGATAGGTCCCACACAATCCGGCGTGCCAGCAGAAAAAGAAAATAAGTGTTTATCATTCATGAGATCACATGCTCGAATTCCACGAGGTCAGACTTTCCAAACCTTCGAGCCACTGGAGAATTTGCTCGGTTACTAAAACTTAAGGGACCTTGAATTAGTCATGATATACGTAAGCTGAACCGGACATCTAGCAATATAGTATATATATATATATATATATATATATATATATATATATATATATATATATATATATATATATACCCACGCGCTATTCCCTTCTATTATACACTAGTAAACTCGTGCATCAAATTGTGAATAATATCATAGGTTAGGTCCACGATTTAACAAATACTAATATCTAACATTCTTGTGTTTATAGTCCACCAGTTTTATAGCTGTCTCATCAAATCAAATCAAATAAGCATCCAACCACCTCCAAAGCCTCTTTGATTGGGTGTGCGGAATGCCAGCTGATTTGGTGGTTATGATGGTCTAATCAACGTGATTGTCCCCCCTAATTACCAAATCAAGATGATTGGTCTTTCTAATTTGTGATTAATCAAAACTCCACGGATTAGAAATGTACATATTATATGTGATTAACGTGGTCGCCTATTAGAATTATTATTACAGTACAATCAATAATCATAAAACTCGAACCTGAGTATCTTTATGTACGGATCATTTCACACGCGATTAACACCTAATTACCTGATTAATGTGGTTGGTGGATACATTAGCGACAGATTCGTTTATAGTATATTCTCCACTGATCATATATCTGTCTCAGTAAAAGACCAAGAAATGTGATCGACATCATTCCTACTTATTCTTATAAACAAATCACTTGGCTTATTTTTTTGTTCTTATTCAAATTTTTTTTCGCATTTGTTAATTTTTTATCGATTTTTTAGGAATTATTGTTTCTTTAAGACAAGGAATTTAAAAAGTAAAACACTACGATCGAAATCTAATTTTTTTAAATAAAGACGAAAAAATTGACTTATTGACTTATTTTTGTCTTTATTCAAAAAAATTTAAGTTTCGATCGTAATGTTTTACTTTTTAGATTCCTCTCGCCATAACGAAACAATAATTTCCAAAAAAATTGACGAATAACTAATAAATACGAAAAAATATTGAATAAGAACAAAAAAATAAGGGCCAAGTGGCTTATTTAGCCGAACAACCCATTTGCTTTCATCTTGTGAGATTCATGTTATTTATTCTACTACATGTTCCACATTGCATTTATTTGTCACATTTATTGGAGTATTATGTTTGTGTGCATGTGAATAACAAGAATCATAATCTACCGCCACGAGTTTGGTTGTGTGAGAGCATGACGGGAGTGGGGGGCTGTCCCTTGAGGAGGGACAGTAGCGTGCTGTGCTGCAGCAAAACGGAATCTTCCCGAGTCCGAAAACTTGATCCGATACGATCACTTGAAAGTTCTCGTTGCGTAATATGGCCTTGCAAAAAATTGAGACATTCGAACGTCGATAACCTAGTGAACGAATCAAGTGAACGTTTCAGATCAAATTTTTTGGCTCGGGAAGTCACTGTTTTGTCCCTTGAGGAACAGCGGCCCCCCAACTCTGAGCATGACAAAAAGTAAAAGCCTTATTGTCCAAAACTCGTGAGTTTGGTTCCCACCACGAGCACAAAAACTATTAGGGCAACTGGAGATTTTATTAATTTCAAAGTTCTGGAATTAATAGATGGATGTATAAGCTAGTTCAGACACCCAATTATAAGAAACGACGAGAAAGTAAAATGGATGCACAGCTCTCAATCTATGACTCTTTTTTAAGCCCTCCTCGAACGTTAGGACCTCTATGTTTCAAATTTGTATTACTTAAGGTACATAGTACATAATCTGCGACTTTCAAGAAAAGGGACATCATCTGCAGGATGAACATGCTAGTTCTGTTCGAAGCTATATGATTTCCCGGAGAAGACACGAAATTAGACTATAAACATGTTGAGGACCATATTTTTGGCGCGGCATCACCCCAATTCTCGATACCCTCCTCGATATTCCCTCGGATTCTTGCATCCCTCCTTCCAACTTAACAACAGTTATAAATTTGGACAAACAGATCCGCTAGACATTCAATCTCACAAAGCATGAAATGTAAGTACTACTACATCCTATAGGATTACATGTGTCATATTCATAATCCGATCAATCAACCACGACCTTCAGGTAATGATGCATACATAAGCACGTTTTCTTATAGGTAGCCACACAAAAAAAAAAAGGAAAAAAAAAAAAAGTGAGGCAGAAGCATTTGTCCAAGATAATTCTTTTGCAGGCATTGCTTCACAGAAAATGCTACCGACTATAATGGTAGGAACACAATCATTTGCTAAGATTGAGTCATTACTTGATGCTAGAATTGTACACACAATCATTACTTCTTGTCATGCTTCACAGAAAATGCTAGAATTGTACACACAATCATTGTTTCTTGTCATGCTTCACAGAAAATGCTAGAAATGCGCTCTCTCTCTCTCTTTCTCTCCCCTAAGTGGAGGGGAAACATTATCTTCCTTCTTATTGGTTGAAATAACGTGGATTCCACCACAAAGTATGTCATGCTTGCCAAAAAGTGTATTGCACGGGTGGAACCTATACCATTTCAACCAATAAGAGAGAGTATTATTCACACTCTTTCAAGGAGGGTGAACAAAATTGCACTCGCCTCAAGTTAGGGTCTATGTGGCTTAAGCCAGACCCTTGATTAGTTTAGCTATGAGGCTTTCTTGTCAGCAACGTGAGACTTTCATGAACCCCGGACCCACCTACTTAAAAAGGTAAACATCATTGTCACCTAAAAAATGACTCAATTTGAGCTGCAACAGATTATGGCAAGGGATGACTCTGGATTTTCTTTACGTGTTCTTCACACTCAATTGAATTGGTTCCATACTACATAAGATTTGAGACTTTCAAGAGCGAGCAAAATCCAATGGGCCAACCTTCCCACAATCGAGCTCGTGCAAAATAGCTATGGAAGGGAGCTCAGCTTCACAGTGCGACCACATGACCTAAGATTGTGGTGGGATTGGCCCCGGCATTACCAGAAGAGTAAGACTTCTTCCTTGATGTTGATCCTAAATAATTTCATGCTTTACCACACAGATTTGCTCACTAACCCACAATATGGAGAGGGTGAGTTTGCGAGGCAATCATACCGAGAATTAATTATTGAAAAACTAACCAAGTGGATTGAATTGAGTTCCAAAAACTTTCGATTCACACTGAATACATTGTAAGAGTATTTCCCCCATCAGATTCTTAAGTGAACCTACCATACTACTCTAACTTGACCTTTAAGTAATCCTCAGTTCCTCACCACCTTTGATAAAGGGTAAACAAGCATTCTCAACATTATTATGCCCTGAAGGAAAACATACCTAAAATCTTTAGTACATCCTCAAGTTAATTCAGCAATGAACGTATTTGAGCAGAAATAACGATGGGAGCAAATACTGTCCATGACATCTATGCCAATCTGCAGTGACTCAGTAACCATAACCTGATCAAGGAGCACAATGGTAAGTAAAAGATCGATTGAAAATCTCAGTACTTTGGGATTGAAACTTGTTGAATTGTAAGAAGTTGATACCTGAATTATCCATAGGGTTTCCAGCAGCAATAAGTTCAGGCTCCTTGATATCAGTGACAACAGCATCCGACGTAAGGAAGGAATTTGCAACTGAAGCTGCATGCTCCAAACAACATCTCACCACCTGGCTTCCACAAAGCAGAAGTTTGTGAGACAACCAGCGCAACACAAGATGTGCGCCTCTGTCAGATGAATTCATAAATCCACGGGATCGATAGTCTATCTCATAATAAAGGGGAAATATTTTCTAAGTACAAACTTGCACCATTTGCACTTATCAATAATCACATGGACAAATCATGCCACTGGAAATAGCAAATAGCATTGGAGATTGCCAACTTAGAAAATCAATATGCAATATTGAGAATGAATCCAAAGCGTTCGCCTTTGAGGCATATCCAGGCCTCAAATATTATTTTTATCTTTCAAAAACAAAATAGTATGACTGTTGACAAGAATAGCATATGACCCATGGAAAGTTTTCGAAATAGGTCAAAAACTGAAACCAATGCTCATTGAAATATAAGAAAATAGACAATGCAAACATTAATATCATCCCACAAGTAGATTCAATCAAGATGGCCGGGGTTATTTACAAGTTACAACAGTATAAAGCTGGACTAATAATATGATTAAAAAAAATTGCCTGAAAAAAAAATTTACATGCATGATGCATCGGAAGTAATGAGTGACAACAATGTTTGATACACATACGAATGCAAGGAAGAATACAGAGCCTTGTACTGTACAGTGAGGATTTGCATTGATTCAATTAGTAACAATAGTTGATCAGTAGATGCATAACTCCTGTTTGAGCTATTTCTAAAAACATCTCAAACCAAACCGAAAACTTGCCTTTGTGGGATCAATTATACCAGCAGCCATAAGATCCTCGTAGGTTCCAGTTGCAGCATTATAACCATACTTTTGATTGTCACTTGATAGAACCTGAAGAAAGAATGTAAGTAAATTACACCTTCCATATGCAAAACAAGATTTTCCAAAATTTTGAATATGCTAGCAAGCAAGCACATACTTTCTCGATCACAACACTTCCATTTACCCCTGCATTCTTCGCAATCAACTTCATTGGGTATCTCAATGCCCGTTTGACAATATCAGCTCCAATCTTTCAACCATTCAAAGCAAAACAAAAATCAGAAATTGCATAAATATTTGGCCTTTCTATAGTATGGAGGCTATTAACAATCCTCATGCATCACCTTTTGCTCATCATTTTCAAGAGTATCTTTAATTGCGTCAACTTTTGCTGCAAGTCGCAACAAGGTGCACCCACCACCAACAACAATGCCTTCCTCAACAGCTGCCTGTAAAAGGGAAAAAGTGAATTAAATCAAGCACTAAGATAAACTAGAAATAATAGGCAAAAAAATCCAAGAAGCCTTTGGTGCTGAGAAAATGGTGCCAAACAATACCTTTGTTGCATTAAGAGCATCCTCAACTCTCAACTTCTTTTCTTTAAGCTCTGTTTCTGTTTGTGCTCCAACCTGAATGTGCATCACTGAAATTAGATAGAGGAAAGAATAATAATATAAACAATAGAAGCTGATATTATGTCCTACTGAGGTACAGCATCAATGAATCACCTGAATGACAGCAACACCACCTGAGAGTTTTGCAATTCTCTCATTAAGCTTCTCCTTTTCGTAGTCCTGTTCTGCTGCCTACACAACCTTCCAGGGTTACTACAGATAAAACAAAAGTGGTTTATAGAATAAATATAAATAACAAAATATGAAGGAGAGAATTGCACCTCAAGAAGATTTTTTATCTGTGAAACTCGTTTGTTAACTAATTCTTGTGTGCTGCCATCACCGACAATCGTAGTCGTATCCTTGGTGAGCACAACTTTGGCAGCATGCCCTAAGATCTCCTTTCCAGCTGTGTCTAGGGATAAACCAACCTCCTCTCTAATCACAGTTCCTACATTTCACAATGCAGAATAAAATTTAGGAAACACAAAACTTCATACACAGTACAACAGAATTGCCCAATCATAATCCCACCTCCAGTAAGAATAGCAATATCATCAAGATACTGGCTTTTGCGCTCTCCGAATCCTGGAGCTTTGAGCGCAGCAATTTTTAGTGCTCCTCTGAGCTTGTTCACAACAAGAGTTGCCAAGGCCTCCTGCTCTATGTCTTCTGCAATTATCAAAATTGGATATCGTCCACTAATAGCCTCTTCCAAAACATTGACCAGATCCCTAGCATTAGTTATCTTTTTGTCAACCAAAAGCAACTGCAGAAACAACACCCAACCTTCAGTGGAATCATAAGCCACTAATATCACAGTTGGGAAATTCACCAATAGAGCAAGGTATTGTCTTGCAGATAGTTGTGCAGGGGCCACATACCTTGCAGTTGTCATATTCAACAGCCATTTTTTCACTGTCTGTGACAAAGTAAGGGGAAATATAGCCACGGTCGAATTGCATCCCTTCCACAACATACAAGCTGTTCTCAGAACTTCTGCCTTCTTCAAGAGTGACCACTCCCTTCCTGCCAACTTTACCCATGGCTTCAGCTACCATATTTCCTATTTCGTAGTTGTTTCCTGCACTAACTGCAGCAACATCTGCTAGCTCACTGTCTTCAACCTACAGAATATTCGTGGAAAGTTACCAGTGCAAGATAAAATCATGAATGCTCAGCGTAGAACCTAAAGACAGCTGAAGGAAAAAATATTAAAAGGCTTTACAGTTTAACTTCATGAAAGCACATAAAAGGAATCCTAGGTCAACCTCTTTGGACATTAATTTGAGCTCTGAAACCAGCGCCTTGGTAGTTTTCTCAATTCCCCTTGTAATCTGAATTGGGTTTGCACCAGCTGCCACCACCTGAACAGATAAGGTCCTCGAAGGTTAAATCCATAAGCCATCAATGTTCCAAAACAGTAAGACGGTGTTATTCTCACGTACCTTCACACCTTCAGCAATCAGACCTTGTGCCAAAACAACAGATGTCGTCGTCCCATCACCAGCCATATCGTTCGTCTTTGAAGCAGCTTGTCTCACCAATCTGGCACCAATGTTCTCTACGGGGTCCTCCAACTCCACCTGCGAATAATATTCTTCTCTTTAACAAAATGACAGAAAAACTATATGGATTTCATTTTATAAAGACATGAATCGCACGTTTCAAGCAAAACAAATGTACATACGCAGAACACGATAGTTTAATACTCCTAGACAAAAACAACTAAGAGGTTTTCCCAGACCAGAACAATGTAATAAGAGACAACGCCATTTGTATTAAAAGTAAGTAGAATTTTATAAAATAGAAACAAATGAAGTGGATTAAAAAGGAGAAAAAGAAGAGATAAAGAAGAGATCAAAAGATACGACCACAACCAGTAGAATCTTTAGCATTTCCAAAACCAAATAGTAGCATCAAAAGTTGTTATAACTCATTGTGATTCGCGCATATACCTCTTTAGCAACAGTTACGCCATCATTGACAATTCTAGGAGACCCATACTTGCTCTCCAAAACTACGTTCCTGCCTTTTGGACCAAGGGTAACCCCCACTAGATCCGCAAGCTTGTTAACACCTGCCTGTAATGGTGGGGAAGAAAAGAATGAATGAAAACGTACATCACCACGTCCCAGGTGAAGTAAACCACACTGAGTCACTAACACATTATGTTACTATTTGCAGCCTTACCTGTAGTTTCTTGACAGCATAACCATCCTTGTTAAAATGTAGCTCCTTCGCCATTGCTCTGATGACAGGAGAATATCTTTTCTGCATAACTACATTTCGCATTCTGCTTCTAACAGAACTTGAAGGCATGTAGGCCAACGAAGACAAAGTTTCGGAAGAATTTATAAATTTCTTATCCATCGCACAGCTGCTGGGAGTAGCAAAAGAGCCAACAGAGGACATGGCATAGAAGGTTGATGCCATTTTCAATCGAAGAACCTGAAGCATTAGATATCATGGTGCCGAAGAACCCATAAGCAAGATAGTCCACAATGATAAAAGATAGTAATACATGGTTAGGCAAAGATCAAAAGTAAAAATAAAAATATCAGGTGAGTGTTTTGCCAAGGGCATTGAAAACCAACGAGCAACTTCATGGAATGGACTCGAACCAAGCCCAATAACTGGATGATTACCCAAAAACCCACACTCACACTCAGCGTGTAGTGTTACCGCAGGTCCACTTTTTTTATGCATAGTCCTTCAACAACATTTTTTTTTCCTTTTATTGTTCAAGTTTCACTTTTTCCTCCAATATATTTCAGTTTACCATATGGAGTAACTGAAAAGAGAAAGTCTACCTACACACCTTTTGACCACAACTCCAGACACAACTGCGTCCAGAGTTGTAGTTGAAAGGTGTGTACATAGCATTCCTCGACTGAAAGGGCATCAACTACAACTTACGAAAATTCAGACACAGAAAAATGGTACTAGACCTAGTTATGTGTAACACTTGACTAAGATTCTCAGTGCTAGCGAAAGGAATTTTTATTAAATTCAATGATGTCTTAAACAAGAAGATTCTCAGAACCTACATGTCAGCTAAACTAAATCAAGACAACTCTCCATACTGTGATATGATATCGTAAATAAAATATCTTTCTCTGTGTGCGTAGCTAGTGTAAAACCAGGATTGGAAGATAGTTGCCACCTTGGAGACCTTGCATAGCACTATCATTATTGTGCACATCTCGACGCATAATTCACAGTAAAATGTTTCAAAGGGTGAAATGCCATCGTTATGCCAATTTCAAATAGGACATTTTTTCTGGTTATGGGATTACGTTGAGATTGAGACTCTTCTGAAACAATAGACTTGCCACTCAGTCACCTACAATACCTCGGTTTTTCCTTGCAATGAATCAACTTCATAGCTTATCTTAAACTTCTGTGCATTTGCAACATGTAGTCAAGAAGCTAAAATAGAAGTGCCAACAACAATACAACTTCACGATTTAGCTAATCCGCGCTTGTGTAAAACGTAGCAAACCATTTCAAATGGGCGGTCAGTAATGCAAGAAAAGAACATAAAAAACATAAAAAACAGTCGTCATTATGTTAAAGTTTCCTTGAAAATGTTAAAATTTATCAAAATTTGTGATTTTTTTTTTGTTTGTATTTTTCTTGCCTTTTGATAACCCAATGGGTTGTCAATAGCATAACCGTTTCAAAAAACCACCACAAAAATCCTGTCTTTCTGTCTCAAAAAAACACAAAGAGCAACAAAAATTAGGTCTACGCATCAAGAAAATCACATATTCACTGATTTTTACTAACTACATAGCGAAGCTAAACTACACAATCTGAGCAAGCAAGAAGCTTCGCCGGCGTGACGGCAAAATCAAAAAGGTATTCAAAATCAACAATTCAGATGTATCGCGCAAAAGACAGTACTACCAATTGATTTGTTTTGAAAGACTGTACACACTAATTCGCACCGCAATCAAGAGAAACGCACACAAACACGAATACGTAGATATAAGGATAAAGAGAAACAAATTGGTTGAACGAAAATGTGAAAGAAGAATGGAGAGATTGATGACGGAATTACCAGGGAATTGGAGGGAGAGGAAAGAGAATTGAGAAAGGAGTCGTAACTGCGTATTTAGGAGTGGTTTTTCTAGGGTTTAAGAAGATAAGGCTTTGGACCCTCCGGTGAGTGAGAAGGTTCTAGAAAAAATAGCGATTTTTAAAGAGTATATATATACGGCAGGGGTAGATATTGTCTGGGGATTGAAGAAGCAAGTCTCCGGTGGTGTCAAAATGATATCGCCGAAGCTATGACTTGTCACGGTATCAAAAAGACAAAAAAAAATGGAGCATACACAATAACGTTGCACCGATTTGATGCCATTTTAGGTTAATTTGAAATCAAGAGTATTGAATTAAAACTCATCTCATTGTTTGATGCAAAATATATTGCTTGGACGATATGGTAAGTTTGTCGATTGCCAAATTTGACACCAAAAACAATATTGCCAAAATTTGACATTGATGAGTTTGGCACAAGGATTAGAGAGTTGTGTCATTCTTGATGCCAAAATTTGGCTTTGGCATGGGATTTTTTTCTAGCACATGGGTGAACTTGCTCTAAGGTAAGTTGTGGCTCTTAGCCATATGGTGGTACCTTTTGGCTTTTAAGACGGAAGTTTCGGGTTTGAGTCTATGGAGAGACGACGAACCTCCTTTTATTATTTACTTATTAATTACCCGCTAACTCCCATCTGATGTATTTTAAAGAAGAAAAAGTAACACTTGATCTTTCGGAAGGGAAAAATGAATCTAGTCCATTTGATCGAGTTTCAACCATATTGAGTGGGACTTCTTCGATATATGAGGATGTTTTTTTTATACTTCTCTTTTTTCTTATCTCAAGTGTCTTAATCACCTTACGAGCACATTACTTAATTAATTTATGAGATTCAACCTCATTGTTTATTAACATATAGCTCAATTAAGGTCGTAACAAATCAAGTCTCAAGATTTGACCATCGAGCCAACTTCTTGGAATTATTCTTGAGAATTGTTTTACCTGGGTTTAAACTTAATTCACAACCGATTTTCGTTAGGTTGGGTATGAATATTGAATTGCTCAGCTTGTTTTTTTTTTTTTTAAAGAATAATAAATCAGAACAGATAGTTCCCTTAAATTTCCTCACAAGTTAAAAACTCTGAACGTAAATGAAATTTAGCTTAATGGATGCCTTTTTAAGTCGTCTGAGTAGAGAAAATTTATGGGCAACAAAAACTCTACGAAAATTTTATCTTGAATTGATCCAATTGCAGAAGACAATTCATGACACATTTGTGTAACGTATGTGCATCTGCAAGTATGAAATACGTTTGTGTCTCAACATGTGTCTTAATTCTCAAGCATTTTAGATCCAATAAAGTCTTTTCTTTTCTTCCCATTCCACCATGCCTACCAACATTATCATGCAGATTGTTCAACAGAGAATCATAAGTAGTTTCTCAAATCCAAATGCTATAAATAAAATTATTCCAGAATATCCGGAATTAGACACAAAACAAACTTTAAAGAACACCATCCCATAACCGGAATGGGAGATGCTACCAAGCATCTCAAAGATAAATGCTACGAACTCAAAATCCCACAGAAAAAAATGAACAAAACACTAGGTTCATTCTAGACGAGCCCCGCGCGATACACTGGGCTTTATCTGGAAACAAACGTACGTTTTGTGGACTAATAACTAACAAATACGAAAATGCTATGGTGCGAACACCAAACAAGTTACGAAACTAGTAACAAGACCCATTGAGACCGAAACCACTGCCAATGCTGCCACGTGAACTGATTCCCCCGAACTCGAAATCGGAGATGGAGAAACCGCCATGTATGATTGTGGTGGATAGGCAATCGAGGGAGGGGATCGAGCGATCGGGTGCAGGCCCATCACCTCGATCGCCAGTCGCTGGCCGTTCTTGCAGCGATCGGGGTCTCCGCTGATGAAGTACGCGGGTCCGGGCCTGTCGATAGTGACAAGGGTGCTGCCATCTTTGAATGTGGAGATTGGGTTGGTCATGTTGCAGTGGAAGTAACCGTATTTGTCCACCACAAGGACTGAATCGTTCTTGTACTGGAAACCTGTTCGAAAATGGAAAACAACAAAAAAACACTTCATTAAGAAACAAAATCACAAAATGAAAACAATAGTACTAACAAATTTCCAGTCCAAAAAGTAACAAAAAAGTGACAACCATATTTGTGAAAACTCACGCAGTGAATCTCCAACATGGAATCTGTGCCTTGCAGCCCACTGGTTGTACATGGCAGAGTCGTTAAAGCCGGGCTGTCGCCAACCCTCGGTGCCACCGACCTTGATTTCCTTCGAAGCTCCAACCGGGTTGTCTATCGCGGATAATAGTATCATCACGAAAACGGCAAAGACGAGACGGAAAAGAGAAGCCATGTTTGCGTTCTTAATTTCCCACTTTCGAATTTGGAAGCAGACTTGAAGGAGTAGAGCAAAAGGCTAGAAAAGTTTCTGGTTTGTGGAACTTGAGAAAAGCAGGGGGGGTATAAATAAGGCATTTGAAATTTTGGGGGGGTAACGGAGTACGAACGTGGTGGACGAGGGCAGTTATTTTGGTAGTTAACTGTTGGAATCGTGTGAAGCAGTTAACCGTACTGATAGGGGGATGTGGGTGTTCACTATTTCTGACTTTTTCCAAAGAACTAGAATTACGACAAGAACACCCTAGACTAAGTTGAATTACCAGAGCGCCACATGAATTTGAGGAAAATGACACGAACACCCTTTACGGTAAAGACAGTATTTCCCGAACCTGAAGGAGGTTTTCGCAGTGGTTTATCGACTAGGCTCGGCGGGGCTTACTAGTACCCCAAGGTCGCAGGGTTGATTACCCTTGACAACGATTTGTTCTTAGGGCCATCTCATCTCACAGAAATGCGTGGAAATGGCTGTGGGAGGAGATTGAGAGATTAGTCTGGTTAATCGGTGTTAAAAAGAAAAGAAAAGAAAAGAAGAAGACTACTCCCCCCCACTATGTGTCGATTACCCTTGACAATGATTTGTTCTTAGTGCCACCTCACCTCACACAAACACGTGGAAATGGCTGTGTGAGGAGATTGAGAGATTAGAGTGGTTAATCGGCATAAAAAAGAAAAAAAAAAAAAAAAAAAAAGGACTATTCCCCACTATCTGTCGATGACATTTTTCCTTCAGATCAAGGGTTAAATTGTGAATATCATAAACGGCTTGGTTTGAAATGGAGAATATGACATCACATATGTAACATTTGTTTGCATATTATCTTAAGACTCTGACAGGACATGATGGGTGTTTTTGAGTAGTTCGTATGAAACATAAATGCAATTTTTCTTTTTCTTTCTACAATCAGAATGGTGCGAACAGAACCACAATTTGGAATTGCGACACTCGAACTTAAGTCTGTCTGTTTCTGGTGACTTGCTATTATTTAACGCTTCTGGAGTATCATGTGTCATTTTCCCATCATACTCTCAACAAATGACGTAGCGACAAACTTTGCAAGTGGAGCACCAACAATCATCAAAGGAATTCAAACTCCAATTGTCATTCCGATTACAGGAATGGAAATTTCGAAGGCAGATGGTTGGTACTCCGAATTTTGGAGAAACTTAAACTAAGTCCATCCCAATCCAGAACTCCACTCTTGTTCAAAACGACGATACCAACAGAATATCCTACGAAACGCAATATAAGAGCATCTCCAATGAGACTACAAAATTTAAGGAACAAAGTGCAGAAACTTCAATAG
>CM033797.1:34064454-34114454 GCA_019656835.1 Rhododendron ovatum
GCTAGCTAAATTGACTCATCATACAGTCCACTAATCAAAAAACACAAAGACCGTATATTCTTAGAACAGGGATACTATAGCATAAAAACAGGATTCTGAGAACATCCAAAACATGGATATATGCTTAGAGGGGTACGAAAAAGTGTGTGGGATGCGAGGCAATTCAGTAACTGGATAGCCAGATTACATCAAACACAGCGGAGGCAGCGAGCAAGAAGCAGCTGACGAAAGTGAAGGCAATAGAAACAGCGACCCGGTCGCAGAAGCTGCGCAAGGGCTTACAGAAGTTTGGTAAAGCTGAATGTCTGATTCCGGTGCGGTTGAGGTTGGTAACACCTGAGGCAGCTGATCCAGCACTCATCAGGGCATATGCAAATGCCTGCAACAATATTCAAGTAACTTATAGAAGCTTAAGTACAACTTCTGAAAGGACTCGTCTCAAGATAATCATTTTCAAGCTAATTTAAGGTACTTATAACACATAAGTTGTGAACTTGAAGCTCTAATCCAGAGGAGGAATCAGGAACCCCCTTCTAACATCAAGGTAATTGTACATTTTCTAGATTATTTAAGCTATTTGTTACCATGCCCCAGCAGTTTCCCTAAAGAATTACTCATGGCCGCAAAGCATTACTCATGGCCGCAAAGAATTACTGCTGGCCACAAGGAATTACACCTGGCCACGAAAAATTACTCCTTGCTGCAAAGAATTACACCTGGCCACGAAGAATTGCCCTTGGCCGCGATTTTTTGGGTGCAATTTTGGCAATGTCGTTGCTAATGCTTGGCATACTACAGAGCCGTTTCATGAATTTTTAGGAATGTTGCTCCATTGCTCAATTCCATTTTGCTTAACTACTCACTTTCTACAATTGGAATAAAGTTAACAGTGATGTGACAATCTTGGTTTGGCATTGCTGAAACTTGGTACCAAATTTAACCCAACAAATGGCATTGCCAATAACTGACAAGAACTTTGGCTCACTAGTGCAGCTCCTTATTATGCTGAGTTTTTGGTCAGCTATAGCCAAATTTTTGTTTTGCCAATGAAATATAGCACACAGCTACAGCTGCTCTGAGTTTTAAGAAGAGCTGCACTAAACATGACACAGGTTCAAAGAGAGAGAATCATAAACATCCCCGATAAGCTGGGCTAAAGCCCATGCCCACTCCCCTCGTATGCAATCGGACTGGAATTTTTTTTGAAGGTCTCAACTTTTAAACAAGGCGAAACCACTTCACCTGATCTCCGACAAAAATCAGCCAAGCATGTTTCCGTGAATGAATCACCGGAGACTTCCTCAGCAGCCTCGATGTACTAATGAGCAGTTGAAGTACTGAGTGAGCTGCAACAGCAGCACACACTCCCACCAGATACCTGTTTTGGACAAAAACAGAAAATCAACTTAATCAAACTTGTTTTTAATCAACATACATTTCTGAACTATGCGGTGCCTTCAAACATGACCACCTATGTAAAACATTCATATCGACCTTTGATAGAGGTGTAAAGAAAACTTAAGTGGTTGCATATAGATTTGCCCATGGTGTGCTAGAATCCTCTGTTAGTTCTTTACTTAAAAGGGTGACGCGAGTTAGATTGCAAACCAAGGGAATGTTTGCCAAGACTTATATTCTGGAAAAAGCTGATTCTTGAAAGCAGAATCCAAAAACATCAAATTTGGTAGTAATCTTCTTATAATCAGCTTTTTTTGCACAGGAGCAAATGCTACAGCTACAGCAAACACAGTAGCAAAATTTTCTATAATCAAGTCACACAGCATCTACAATCGTTAAGAGCAAGTCCACCCGTGAGTCGAGCGAGTCCACCCAAGAGTCATTAGACTGCAAAAGTCAGAGTTTGGCAAAATACATGAAGAAATGGTACTCTGCCCGCAAGTCAAAACCATCTTTTATGGCATCAACTTTGACTTTACCAAAGTTGCCATATCATCCAGGCATTGAAACTGAGATAGGTTTTAATGCAGTGGTTTTGATTTGAGAATGTACCAAAATGTCACTAAACCGATGCCATTTCGGTACATTCAAGTCATAAAATGGCTTTGACAAAACTCCTTTGGAACCAATAAATGGACAGATCATCACAAAGATGAGCTTCCTGTGGCTATGGAGTTACAGAAAATCTAAGAACAGTGAACTCACTTTCAAAAAACAACTCCAGACGCAGTAGTGTTCGGAGTTGCGTTTTTAAAGGTGCGTTTGTAGCATTGTTGAGTTATAGCCAGAATAGGAGAAGGGGAAATTCGAGAAATACTCAGACGCAACCATGTCTCCAGTCAAAAGATTTTTTGATTTGTTTTTGGGTACACCAATTGCGAGCAACGGCTATGATGCTCCAAAGCAGTTAGGGAGCATGATGCTCCCAATTGTTTCCAATCATTGGATTGTATGAGTGGATCTCAATTGTTGATTTCAACCATTGATTGTCAAAACATATCAGTAATAAGCGTAGCCATTCAATGTACTCCAGTAAGTGTAGTTATATAACATAGTAGGTTTTACCTTTGTAAATAATATGCAAACCATGTTTTTATGGTAAGTAATATTGTGAATTTTTGGCCGAAAAATAGTAAACCCGTCTCGTTTTTAGCAAATATACCTTACTTTTTGTGGGTGGTTTGATCAAACGAACGTGATTTACATACTTTTCAATCTAAGGGTCCATAATCAATGGAAACATCACGCTCCCGCCTCCCACACCACTTGGGAGCATGGAAGAAATTTTCCCAATTGTAAAGATTAACAATCATGTAGCCGGTTTCATGTAGTCGACCCCAAGTGATTGAGATATAAGGCTCGGTTGGGTTGGGTTCGATTTGGCTTGGTAAAGATTAAACTATCACGGGTGTGTTCACTGTTTCTGGTTTATTTCCGTGAAGCTAGCAGGAAAGAGGCCGGTTAATTTGTCGCCAATGGGGCCCAAGGGTTACATCGTCGCTTTAAAATTCGACCAACCATATAACAAGACAAACTGAGAACTCCGTATGATTCCATTTTTGCAGGTCCATTTTTTGGTCTAAAAAACAACCAATGCCAAATCATTACACTTTTTTTTTTTTTGACATGCCAAATCATTACACTAGGACGACACATTTTGCACTGAATTAATGCATTTGATTTTGTATTTTAGTTACTGAGAAAACTCGAGAAAATCGTAATAAACATGGTTCTTTTCTTAAAAATCAAATGTCTGAGTCAGCTTACGAGTACCTCAACTAATCTTGAGGTCCAATCCTACCTCTAATTTGCAGGGAACTCTATTAAAGTCGGAACAATTGCTCTGTATGAACATGCAAAGTTTCGAGTATGAGACAAAAAGAGGGAGCAAACTTCTAAGTTCCAGGTCTTGGCCGTCAGGCACCAATCGAACCCATTTAATTAAAAAAATTGGTTCATCTAAGAGTTGAGAGTTTTCACGGTATGTTGAATGAAAAAAGCGTGTATAACCCGTTAATTAGACTAGATCCTTACATATAAATCCACAAGGCCATGTCTGTACTAAATTTTTTGGCTCTAGTTAAGTTTTTCTTTTTTCTTTTTTTTTGATAGGCCTAGTTAAGTTATTCTTACTAAACTCAATTTTTTTGAATCAAAAGTCAAGTTATTTCACGAAATTAAAACATTTAACACATTTTCTTCTACTAACTTACCGTATTTTCTACAACTTTTAGTTTAATAGAATCAACTTGACTACAAATAGCTACAGTAGTATTATTAGAAGTTGTGGACAACTTCTAGCTCATATTAGAAGTTGTGGACAACTTCTAGCTCACCGAAAACGTCCCCAAAGTAATGTTGTTATGAATTCAGCCCATCATTGATCTCAAAAACGAATGAAAGAAATTGGAGGCCCCGTTTCCACTACAACTTTTGTACCACAATTTATTGACTTTTGTGAAGTTGTTCATACTAAATTATAATTTTTTGTCAAAAGTTAAGTTGTTTTCACAAAACTAATACATCCAACACATTTTCTCTCACAAATACCCATGTAACACATTTTCTACGACTTTAGTTCGTTGAAAACAACTTGATTACAAATAGCTTACCGAAAACGGCCCTAACAAAAAGGTGAAAAAGAAAATAGTAGAACTCCAGTCGTAGCTCCACGTAATTAATCAAAACAAAATTAGATGAGAAAGACTGAGATTTTGGAGATAATTACGTAAAACAGCATTGGTAAAAGGATTGGGTGTTAAAGCGTGATCAGCTTACTCGAAGGAGTCGGAGTAAGACCAGTTGGAGTAGATGGGAAGGCTAAACCCAAAGATAGACATTGTGGAGCCTTCCTTCGCCGTCACCATGAGACAGACCGCAGCAACTGAGCTCAAAACGCACGCAACCCTCATAACCACCAGCGTGACGTCGTGTTTCCGGCGGGCTTTCTGGCAGTGGTCAGGTCTCGCCGTGGACACGAATGTGCCATTACTCTCCGGCAGCTGTGCCCCGTCCTCCCCCGCCGTTGTCTTTAGCCCCTCCTTCATCACACGATTCTCTCTCTACTTCTCTTCTCTTAAAAATGCTTTGGGGGATTTGTTTTCGTCAGACCCCGTTAGTAGGTGAGCATGGGGTTTTAAAGTGGAGCAAATTTTCAGTCCCGAGCGAGTAGGTACCACACGGTGTCCGGTCAGCGCATCCGAACCGTCCATTGTATTTTTAGACGGCTCAAATTTGAAGAGAGAAATTGTCAAGACCGTCCAAAAATGTGTTGAACGGCCTAGATGTACCGAACGGGTGAGATATACCCATCCGGCACCGAAAAATTTCTCTTTAGAGTGGGAGTGGAATCAAATTCTTTGTACCTTTGTTTCGGTTCCTTTTCGACCATTGGATCACTTAATTAAACTTTATAAACATAAGAATAAGAAAAACTCGCACAATTTAATGACTCAAAAGCCAAAACATCTCGGTACAGAGATAAATCAATTTTCTGGATACAGAAGATCTCAGGTGGGTGGGAGTAGCAGTAGCTCCTCTCCCTAACAGCAGTAAAACTCACGTCTACAGGAATACATCTTGTTGACCCTAATTTCGACAGACTGTGTTTGGTTTAGGCCAAAAATCCTAATATTTGTTTCTGCACATGGTTTCTAATAATTTTTTTTAATTATTATTTTTATTTCTTTATTTATCTTTGTCTACTCATTACTCTAAAAAAAAAAACCTCTTCAAAATCCAGACCAAACAAAGTAATTATTCAAATGGTTTTATTTTTTGGGACTTTACATTTTATAACTGTTTATTTTTGCAATTTTTAAAAATAAAAAAAATTGATCGAACATCGAAATATATTATGTTAAGCTAGTAAATAAATCGAACTTGAGTTAGCCAGAGCTCTGTTCGTATGTATAAACTCAAGCTGTTTGGCTCGTTTAATTTATAGAGACTTGTTTAGTAATCAAATTGAGCTTACTCAAACTTGAAAACCATAAAGCTAAGCTTGGCTTGGCTTGACTCCGCTCCTCTTCTAACTTGGACCCCTAAAATAACTCAATGCACGTGAATTCACATAATGCATGGTAGATCCATGATCGAAATCTGCGTCCAAAATTGTGATTTCACCAATTTCTTAAATGGGGGAGGGAGGGAAAAATTTTCAGTGCCGAGCGGGTATCACAGGGTGTCCATTCGCGTATCCGAGCTGTCCATTTCATTTTTGAACGGCTCAAATTTGGAGAGAGAAAAGGAGAGAGAAAGTGTTAGGGTGAAAGGAGATAGAGAATTTCAATCCGAACCATCTAAAAATGCATCGAATGGCTCGAATACACCAAACAAATTCCACGTGGGATATACTTGTTCGGCACTGAAAAATCTCTCCTCAGGGAGGGATGGGGATGGGGATGGGGATGGGGGATACGTCAGTGTGGGTTACCGGGTTGTCTGATGCCTGGAGACACGTGGGGGATACGGTGGTTGAAAGGGGCAGTGCCCGTGACTGAAAACAGTGGCCTCGGAAATTTTTACACACATCTTTTAAGGTGTTTCTCACAGTACATAGGCTTTGTCAATTACCAATGCAACAAATAACTAGTACTCCATTACGAAACTGTGAATTTTGGAGATAGAGTTCTCTCCGGATGGGGCGGAAACTACGGGATTTTTCGTCCATTTGTGGACCCATTGTATATTTATTGTGATAATCTGAACCGTTCATCTTATAGGGCTCATAGAATAGTGTACTCATGCAAAAAAACAGTTTTATCGGACATCTATATGTATATCGAAAATTGATTTTTGGTTTATAAAACGAACGGCCTGGATTCTGTCAATAGTTTTTAAGTTGAAATATCCATGATCATCTATTTAATTATACAAAATTTAGGCTCATTTGATAAATGAACTAAACTTGAACCTGACAATGTTCGGCTCAATTAGGCTTGCGAACCTAAAGGATATTTATGTCATGAGAATTTCGTATACTTTAATATGTCTAACCTTGTATAACTTATATATGTATAAACTTATATTAGTGCCGATTGAAAATTTTAGAACTTGGTACTATAAACTTGAAGAGTCCACTTCGTGTGAGGATTCTCTTACATAAGCTATGTAAGGACTTATAATAAAGGCCGTTGGATTGTGTTTTCAATGGTTCGGATAAGCGGATGGGCATAAACCATTTATGACCGGTCAAAAATGGTTTATGCCCATCTGCACATCTGGACCATTGAAAACACGATCCAACGGCTGATAACAGAAGTCCTTACATAGCTTATGTAAGGGAGTCCTCACAGGGAGTGGACTAATAAAGTTATAGTATACTTATATGTCTTTATAATTTTATTTATCTATGAACTTATTCCTGTGCAAAATAATTAATTTCATTTGCAAGTTCTAGATCTGTATGAGAGCATATTTTTCTGATATTTTTGACTCGTTAACAAACTCAAGTTTGGCTTAAATCTAAGCAGGCTCGGTCGTCAGAAATTTATCGAGCTCATTTAAAACTCAACGAACAAACCTGAACAAGTTATTTTTTTGGTAATTATTGACCCATTGCTACCGCGCGCGTGCGGGGATTTTTTTACCTTAGAAAAAACAACAAATTCCTTATATTCTTCCTCGAAATGTGCTTCCAATTAAACCACCAATAACTTAACGAACACCCCTGGTTTTGAGCTCCAACATTTAAACCTCTGCTTGTTTGAAGGTGGAAGTACACAGGACAGGAATTTTGACTACGAGAGATTGTCCTCTTCAGCGACATCTCGGAATCATATCGTATGTGAAAAAAATCAGGAACTCTGGAAATTGGAATGCAGGGATAGAGTTTAATTTGATGGGATCATCCACCGCATGAGATCCCACGGGGTAGACATCACACTTCACAGAAGCATTTAGCAACACCAAAAATAGAAAACCCGATAACTGTCATTCAATTCAATGACATGAATCCTGAACCGTTATGCAATTCAATGATCATGTATTTGTCGAGTGCGATTTTGTTCACTGACCTTCACAAGTGTGAAAATTATGCAGCTTTTTAAGGTTTCCAATGATATGTATATAGAGAATAAGAAAAGCATGAGTCGATGGTTGAAAGAGTTTCAATGATAGAAGTCTAGCATTTATTTTTTACAAATTCGGGTGCGTACAGATTCAATACGCGCACGCTACCAGAGCAATGGTACTCCGTTGATGCATCACAAATATTAATAGGGATCTTTGATTATTCCATTTGCTAATTACAAACGTATAGACTTTATTCGTGTATTTAATCAAGGGCTTGTCAATTGCAAAATCTTAATTACAGATCAAGTAGCTTAATTACGAGAGCTACATTATTGGATAATGGTGAAATCCATTCTTTATTTGCCTTATCTATGGTCGACCGTTCCTCTTGCATCTCTTCTAAGAGAAGACATACTTTAGGGAATCGCAAGACTCGTCCAAGTTGGACTCAGCGGGAGATAGATTCACAAACATAGCAGTCTTAGCATTACCACTGAGGGAATCACTCATCAACATTGTCAACTTGTGATTCCTGTATGGTATGTGTTGATTGCCAAACAAGAGAGCACTAATAACATCCCAAGTGCTGAAAGAGGCTTGTTGATGCTTTGAGCTTCTTTGAGCGAACTACCTGAAGACCTTGACTTCTTCACTCTCTTAGAATCGATGAAGCTTAGCTGGAGACAAATAGATTTTTTTTTTAATCATCAAAGAAAGTAACATACAAAAGTAATTGAATGGATGAATTGCCCACAAAACAAACAAGCGCAAGAGTACTCCATTGACCACACCCACAACCCCACCCCCCCCCCCCTCTCTCTTAATTATTTTGAGATGTCCCCAAATATTCCGTCCTTCTAAAACGTAAAAAATAATGTGTCTAATTTTCTAAAACTAGCCTTCATAAATCACTAAAAATAGTTTTAAAAGCGGGAATTTTTGGGGCACTGTTAGATATCAAATCCAACTTTATAAGGTGATGAAAAAAGGAACAAGAAAGGATATACCTTTCCCTAACTAACAAAAAGTACGTAGGTTCCAAAATGGACTAACAAAAATAGAGGGAGGAAGCACCACATAATATAATTCAATGAAAAAGGTAGTTTCAACAGTAATGATAAGTACCTCTCCCTTAGCGATGGCTTGAGATTGGAGGTCGGTGCTCTCAACAACAATAGAAAGAATCAGATGGGATCTAGAACTCGATCTCCTCATTCATTAAAGTTCAAGTTCTATGAAGACATTCAAATCCTCTCTAAATGATACTCTTTAGTTCTTCGTGTGTTGTAATAGATACGACTGTTGTATTTTCTATAGACACCATGCCCTAAGGGTAAAAGTGCTTGCACATAATCAAATACAATACCGAAGATAGAATCTAAATGCCACAACTTCGAGTTATATTGAGTATAATGTGACTTTCATGGAGGATGGATAAAAGAATAGTTGGCTTGGATGATGTATTAAAAAAGGTGGATAAAAAAGTAGTTGGTTTGGATGAGGAATAAAATAAAGTGATAAGGATATTTTGTAGTTGAAATGAAGGGGGAGGGGTATTATTTGGACATCGTCCGAGGGATAAAATATGGACGCCTCAAAACCAATCCATAAATAATATCCTGCAATGATATTGTATTATCCTGACAATGACTTGGCCAAAACTCATTCAGGTGTGAATTGTGTTGCCAAACCAAGGCAAATGTGTCGGGCCTAATCGGGCAGATGAGGTATTGCCCTTGCATTTGGCAGCATCCAATCGATCCCCTATGGATATAGGAGTTAAAATGAACCAAGCGTGAGATTGACTTATGTTTGGCTCAATAGAAGCTCGTAGGTTGAAGAGTTAGAAGTACACAAGAAATTTGTAGGGAGAGAATGCGATTCACTAGAACTTGAGATTACAAAAGCTGTAAGTTGTCTGGGCAAATGAGGCTCTCGCCTATTTATACACCGATGTAAAAGTCTAACACACACTCTAAAAGCTTCTCCACTATTCTAATATAGGATTTTCTATAAATGTATTTACAAGTCTAGAATTATATACAATAATCTAGATTTTTCTAGCGAGATAGTTTCTTGAAATTAGAATCCTCTAGGCTTCAACAATGCTCTTGAAAACTCTAGAAAGGTCTAGAAAAACTCTATGTCTTGGTAGCATGGGTGGATGTCTGGTACTATTTGTCAAAATGACTGAGTCGTGACATCCTCCCCCGCCATGGAGTGGGTGTGTGCACGCTCGCGTGAGAGAGAGAGAGAGAGAGAGAGAGAGAGAGATTGATTTGGGGGCTTTCGTAACTGAAACAAGAGTGAAGATGTAGAGTATAAGAAAAGTAGAGTCGACCGTTTTCAATTATATATAGAAGTCTGGCATTTTTCATATACTTGGGTGCAATTAATCGACATGCACACTACAAATCAAGTAGCTTAATCACAAGAGCTACATATATATGAGCTAATGGCACATGAATTACATTGGACACATGAACAACAATCGATTCCCCAAACCTTGATCAGTCTTTAGAAATAAATCACTTCTATGTCATTGTGTATATTTACTAAAATGGAGCTGAAAGAGGCTCCTTAAGCTCGACGAGCTCTGGTGATTCCATAATGCCAGGATTGCACACACATTGGCAAGTTGTTTCAGTGATTTCGGTCTTCTGTTCGTTTTCAACTAGTTTGTGAATTGAATCTCCCCTTTGCACAATCTGAACCGTCTCCTTAATTCTCACAACGGGTTCCAGTCCCTGCATTTTTAGGCATTTTGTAAGCGCCTCTGAAATCAAATTTATAAGTTAGACCAAAATATAGTGTCATATATATGTCGTTCATTTTGCGTTATGGATGCACACCTTCATGAAAATACTAGAGGCTTCATTCGGCTCATTTTTTTGAACTATGTCAACTGCTGCTTCCTGCATCATGAAACCATCAACAGGCCACACCAAAATTTGAAATCAAAAATCTTTTTAGCTACCCAAAAAAATTAAACACCACTGAAGAGGAAGTTAAACAAGTAAATTTTGGGAGATTAGTAGGTGGAAGAACTCTCATCCAATCCGTTTTTTCAATGAATACATAAACGCCTTCAAGCAGATGAAAAATATGTGTAGTCAGGAACGTACTCAAAGTGAATCCGATCTACAGAACACAATTATAAGTTAAATTTTTGTGATTTTTTTTTTGAGTACGCACTAAATTTGTTTTTATAATCTGTCATAGACTTCAATATGATGTGATTCTCAAAGTTCTACTAAAAGGACTAATCATGACCTGTTCTTCGTTAGGTCTCCTATTTCTTAAAAATATTTTGGCTAGCTATAGTCTTTTGGTATCTAAAATTAAGTACATCCACCCTTGTAAAACAAAAATGCTAGGAACACAACAATTCAAACACAACCTCTTACATACATGTGAGATCCACACGCACTAGTATGTGTGGACCGCACGTGTATGTGAAATGTTGTGTTTAGATTGCTGTGTAGGTAGCAAACCCTCGGTAGCACAATTCCCGTGCACTAGGTGGTGGTTATTTTTCTCTCTTTAATTTTTTATTAATTCTAGGGACAAAGATAACTTACCTCGAAAAAAACAACCAGTGATTGAGATTCACTTTGATGTGTGGAATTCAATTATCAAAGCGAATCTCAATCACTGATTGTTTTTTTCGGAGTAAATTTTTTTTGTATCTAGCATTCCTCTTCATTTTTAGCCGCATCAGTGCTACAATAAACACAAACAGGAAAAAGAAATTTTTTTGAAGAGAGAGAGAGAGAGAGAGGCGTACCCTGGCATGGGTCAGTAGTCCTTCATTCAAGGTCCTAGGCTCCATCTCAATAGAACAGCAAGGTTTAGCCATGGATCCAACAACAAAAACAACAGCCCAAAGCTCTCATACAAAAGCAATGGCTTGCAGCCCATTAACCTTTACCCAACAATGTTGTAAAGTTTTTAACCTCTCCCACACGAACTTGCCCCATTTTATACCCAAAAACAGATCCCTTGTTCTTGTCAAAATTCACGGAGTCTCCTTTGACCTAATTGCAGAGAAACTAGGGGTTAGAAAACAAAGGCCCATCTCATTCAAATCTCGTGCTACTTCTCTCTTCTCCACAAAATTTCATTTACTTTTCTGTCCTTTCGATTGTTACAAGCTCTCATAAAAATTCACGGGGGTAATACCTTCTACCTTCAATTGGCTGGTACAGATAGGGCGGTGATTCCTCACCACCAGTTGGTAGCTAGCCAGATGGGTGTACCAATAGGGATTTTGGATAAAAGATTTCCAAGACGATCAATCAGCATCCTGTAATAGTATCTACCAAAATACTGAAGTTTAGGAAATAAACCAAAGAATTGTTCGAGCTCGTGTCCGCTATAGTGCCAAAAAGTTTGATATACGGAGTAGTTTAAAAACACCTCCAGCGACACCCTTCGGTGACGACAAATTAAACTTGTCTTGGAAAATTTACTTGAATCAAAATTTGAACAAATAACACTTGAATCATTCGGCTTGTATGTACAAACCGGAATTGGTACTACTCGTGGTTGGCTCGATTAAAATTTAAAATCATTTGAGCTCGACTTGTGATCTCTTAAATAAGATAATATTGTAGTAATATTTTTTCAAATTGTTTATTTTTCAAACTAAATTTGAACAATCAATTGAACAATTAACAACTTTCGGTTCCAGGGACGTACCCGTAATTTCATTGTTAGATGGGGGAACTTAAAAAGTGTGTAATATATAGTAATACTATTCCTCAATAATTTTGAAACTTGGGTAGGACCTGCCCCAGATCCGTTTGCTTGATTCATTCTGTGAAAATTTTCCGTGCCGGGTGGGTATCACGTTCATTGCATTTTTGGACAGCTCGGATTTGGAGAGAGAAAGTATTGAGACGAGAGGAGAGAGGGTTTCGATCCGAACCGTTCAAAAGTGTATTGGACGGCTCGAATGTGTCAAATAGGTATCACGTGGGATGTACCCACCCGGCACGGAGATATTTCTCGCAGCGGAAGAGATGTAACCAAAAGTTAAGCACAAGAAGAACCATTTTTCTTTTGCAACTTTCCAAGAAAAAGCTACAAGCTGGTAACAACAAATTAAAGAAGAAAGATCGACCAACACCCACCGCCACTAGCTACCAGCCTTTCTTTCTTGGCATACGGTGGAGGAGTTTAAGGGATTCTTGGATGGTATTCGAAAGTTGAAAATCTAGTCGTATCTTTGAGGAGCTTTGTTTAGGAGTTTTGTTTGTCCTCCAATTATCGGTTGGTGGTTTTTTTGTTGTAGCTTTCTTTGGCAATGTAGCATTTTTGTGCTCCATGCCGTCCCCTCGATGTACCCCGGTCGAGTTTTATAAAAGTTTGCTTTGCCGATCAAAAAAAAAAAAACTAATCGAATCTAGCTAGGTACTGCGGCATGTGCTTTCATGTTTCGTCCAAAGTTAAATCATCGTTAACATGTGATCAATTGCAATATTATTGCACCATATATATAATCAACTTTTGTGCCTTTTTGTGTTGGAGACTTTCTGAACTCTTTCCTAATTGTATTTTTAAGTTGCAAATTTGCTTATTTTAAAATTAAAATTAAGGAGTCAGCAAAAATTGATTTTTTTACAGGGAAAAAAAAAAAAAAAACTAACCCTTATACAATAGTTAATTATTTACTCTCTTCTATAATAACTCTTTACCCCAACACCACGAACACCACAAACCAAATCAATCTTTACTTTTTCATCGGCGAAAGTCAGTATTGTTAGAATATATAGAATAACACTTAGAGGAGGAGTTAAACTCCTGAGTCTTGATCAACCTCCTTAGCACTACCCATTCTATCTTGATAGCACCCAATCTAACCGGAGAGCATCTCACTGGGGACATCAAGTGTTAACAAAAAAGGGCAATACATGCAAATTAGTGAATTTTTATTAATTTTGGTTAGTGGAATTTTATTTAAAATATTAAATTTGATTGTCGATAGTGTGACTTTACAGCCGTGATCTTTTTTTCTCTATTCAATTTGGCTAAAGTGGTCAAAAGGCAAAAAAACAAATCAAACACATTGTTTTGTTCAAGGCTTTTAAAGTAAATTTCCTAATTGTTTTGTTTGCGAAAAGAATATCTTTATTTCATATTTTTGGCTTGCATTTATAAGCCCCGACCCGAATGCCCTATTCTTTGCCTTTTGGAATTCCCAAAATTTTGAGAACTCCTCTCCGGGCCTAATGCAATCCATTCAAAAAGAAAAGAGAGAATCAAACTACTGATCATTTGAATTTTGAAACTTGAAATACAGATAGCCCGGCCTGGGTGGACGGGTACGGTAATGAATTATATGATGACCTTCTTGTTTTTCCCTTAAAAAAAAAAAAAATGGATATCCCGAATTAGGAGTTGGTACAATGCAATAATCCGTCATTAATTACGTGCACAAGGCTGAAATCGTTGGAGAATAATCATAGAGATCGATCACAGTACATCACTAGAGCCCAAATCAAATTGAGTGAACTCAAACTCGCATAAAAAGCATATATATCGGAGCATAAGCGATATATGGGTCATCCGGCATCGTATTAAGACCCAACTTCTATTCACTTAGCAAAAAAAACAAAGACCCAACATTTATTCTGTTTCTTGAATGTAATTAAAACTTTGCATTCACCCTTGTCCAAACAAATCGAGAGAAAGTAACAAAAGTGCTACGTACACATACAATGGTTGTGTAAAATACAACACACAATCAATATCTAGCCATCCGTTGTTGTAATAAAATGGTCAGGATTCGCTCAAACTCTTCCTTTAAACTTTTCCTTGGACGGTCCAAATACGTCTGGACAGTCAGAATTACGCACACAACCAACACAACGGTTGTGCAAATAGCATTTTTGAGAAAGTAATAGAAGTAGAACTTTGGTTGCTTTGATTCTTAATGGAGAAGCAAGTAAAGTGGTTTAGTTAGGTCTCCAACTAGTAATATGAAACACATTGATCATGCGTTTGAACTCATGTTATCACTACTTAGCCCCCACTAAGAATATTGAGCCCATAAAATTAATACTTCCTCCAAAGAGGCAACACTACTTTAGTTGGTGCTACTTTAATATTTAACATTTTATAGCAGAGATAGAAACTCATTTATGGCTTCGTGCAATTTCAGCCATCCGTTTTCACAATCAATGGTTTGGATTTTTAAAAAAATTATTAGCTTAAATTCTTCTAGCAAATAGTTTTTTCAAAATCCGGACTTTTTGACGTGCACGATTAAACGCCGTAAATTAATTTCACGGCTCCGTTGTGAAAAAGTTTCTCTCTTTATGGTATGCCCTCTTCCTCTTCGGCTCCCTATATATTCAGCTCTCTCCTTTGCTTCTACCAACTCGGAAACCTCCTCTCTCTCTCTCTCTCTCTCTCTCTCTCTCTCTCTCTCAAAATCCCTGAAGATGGAACAAACAAATGTACAGGTGGTAGCAAAGAAGCTATGGAACCTGGTACGTGTGATGTACTACATGCTAAGGAAAGGCATATCAAAGGGAAAACTGATCGTCAATCTCAACATGATGTTGAAACGGGGCAAGATCGCAGGGAAGGCGGCGATGCTCAAACTCATGCTCCACCACCACTCCACCGCTGCCTCCGACCACCTCTCGCAGCACGATGGACACCTGTCCTTCCCAGCCCCGCGCGACGAGTACGAGTTCAGCTGCAGCGACAGCCCCGCCGCGTCCTTCCCCTTCCACCTCGGCAAACGCAACAAACGCCGCTCCGGATCGTGCGATGATCACGCTCCGGAAGTGGAGGACGATGTCGCGACGGCTGCTAGCGGCGTTAAGAAGGTGTTGGAGATGCCGGGGTTTGGAGTGGTGAGGCAGCTGTGGATAACGGACTCGCCGTCGCCGTTGCCGGAAGTTGGTGGCGTGGATGGCCACGTGGACGAGGCCGCGGAGGATTTTATAGTGAGGTTTTACAATGACTTGAGGAAACAAAGCGAAAAGGCTTTACGTTGAAGAAAGAATTAATCTTTCTTGTTAAAATTACTTGGACAATTAATTAATTGTTGGTGGCCAATTAAAATGTTTGCATGTTTATGGGTTATTACTGTTGTATTTCTCAATAATTTATCGATGTACTAAATGAGAGAAGTATGAGGAATTAAATTGTTATTTTCCCATCAAAAAAGATGTTTGCAGATTTACCATTCTTTACTGGAGAATCGGAGATATACTATTATGTCACATAATTGATATAAAATAATATTCCGAAGCACTGAAAATAATAATAATAAAATATCTTCCTCAGTATCACGCAATTATCTGTGAGACATCCCTCCACATTTACACTGGGACCAAAGCTTAAGTCCTATGTATCGAGTTGCTCACAAATACCTCAAAACTTAGATTGTCAATAAACAAGTTAGACTTGAGCTCGGATTTTAAGCTTGTTTAGCAAATGAGTCGAGTACGAGTTAGTGTTCATTTATAAAATCTCAACTAGCCTATAGAGGCTTGTTTAATTAGTAAACAAATGGAGCTCGATTGAACACCTCGATATTAAACTACTCCGAGCTCTCTAAATGCCCGTACGCGATAATAGCAGTGCCATCAAATCCAACGACGCAATCTGGCGTGAATCCTTCTTATGAGTTATGACCATGTCCAAAAAAAAAATAATCTGGCGTGAATCCACTTTTTGTTTTTTGCAATTATATCCACTATGTTTTAGTGCTCTGGTAAGTTTTTTACAGACAAATGAATCAACCCATAAGAGAGTCACTAATTGGACTCACTCATAAAGCAAACTACCGTTCCGACCCGCCGTGTAAATCGCTGTAACAACTCTGGAGTTGAGTCGAAACCTGCTCAATGCTAGGCAAGCCTTCTCCTTCCGCTGAGGCAAGCCCACAGGTGGTTAAATACTTAAATCCACTATGTTTCATGTTTGTTTTCTAAAACGAAAATCCTATAGGTGCCGACCAGAAACGTAGGAAAATCGTACCGACAGCCGTGCCGGGCATCTCCGACCACCGGACGGCCGATTCGAGCCGTCCAAAAATTTTAAAAAAAAAACCGAAGGGCCCTCATTGGAATCAACGGTATCTGATGTGTGTAGAGTGCTTGATCTAAACACTCTCTTTTTCCTGTATATATATATATACACATATATGTATACACGAAAAAGAGGATATGTAGATCAAGCACTCTGCACATATCGAATGTTGTTGATTCCCACGATAGACCCCTCGTTTTTTTTTAACAAAAATTTGGATGGATCGGATCGGCCATCCGGTGGCCGGAGAAGCCCGACGCGTCCGTCGATACGATTTTCCTACATTTCGGTCGATCCTGATAGCAGTACTTTTTCTAAAAATCTGAATCCACTATATATGTTAACTGAAGTACGTGCACCTTTACGTACCGAGCTCTTCTCCACAAAATCTAACCATCTTTTTTCTTACGTGTGCGTTTTCTTTTTCTTGTACACTTGAAAAGTAAAAGCAGCGCCGTCGCTTCTTTTTGAGTTTTTCTTTGGCAATTGGCCGGTGGGGGAAATGTGTACACCACCACCACTTGAGTCCGAATGTATTGACTCACCTCAAGAACAATTACAGAACTCATTTATAATCCCCAATAGATGCATGGAACCGGCCAAGAACGGAGAAAATTTAAGACAAATCACATAACTTTTGGGAATAAGATTAAATTCTTTCCACGAAAAAGTAAATTTGATTGGGCATCGATAAGTATATCAAAGGTTCAATTTTATTTTATAAATTGGACAATTTATCTTTATAATTATTGATTGAATAAGACCGTCCATTTTATAAACTAAAATTTAAATTTTGAGATACTTATCGATATTCTATTATGTTGATTTTTTGCATAGCAATACTACTCTACAGATCCTACAATATGAACAATTCAGATTAAAATAATAAACGCTTAGTAGGACCACAATGAGCAATGGAAGAAAAGTGGAGTTTTTCATCCGCGTTGGATAAAATTTATTCTCTTTGGGATATGTGCACATATAGAGATGTTGCTCTAAGAAAGTTTTCTTGCTAAAATAGTGGCTCAGGCTTGCACCTCCAAAAATTGAAAAACTCAAGGGACGTTATTCCGTGAAACCACCCAACTAAACAAAAAACATTTTCTAAAACCGGTGGTCTCGGTAATAGGAAATCAAGGTGCTGCCTCTGGGCACGTAAACCTGAAAGGAAAGGTGGGGGGAACTGGCAAAACAATTGGCTTTACGAATGGTGGTATTCTTTCGTTTCAAAAAAATCATGTATGTGCTTCGAAGCATATGCCTTTCAACAATGATCATGGCACGTATCGGCCTTTCGACGAGTATTAGTCCACATATTATGCATCAAGTGGCAGTGCTTCAAATTCATCTCTATCACACATTTATATGGATTTCATACACTCTATAGTAGGAATCACAAAAATGTGTGGTGGAGAAAAAATTAACCAGAAGCAGAACTTTGGTTGCTTTGATTCTTAAGAAGCAAGAAAAGCGATTTAGTTAGGTCCCCAATTAGTAATATGAAACACATTGATCATGCGTTTGAACTCATATGATCACTATTTAGCCCCCACTAAGAATATTGAGCCCATAAAATACTTCCTCCAAAGAGGCAACACTACTTTAGTTAATAGTTACTACTTTAATTATTTAACATTTTAAGGTAGAGCGAAACTTATTTACGATTCTGCGCAATTTTAGTCGTTCGTTTTGGCAATATCAATGATCCGGATTTAAAAAAAACTATTGGCTTAAACTTTTCTAACGAATAGTTTTTTCAAAATTCAAACTTTTTGACGTGCACAATTGAGCGCCGTAAATTATTTTCATGGCTTCGTTATAAAAAAGTTTTTCGATCTCTTTATGGTATGCCCTCTTCCTCTTCGGCTCCCTATATATTCAGCTCTCTCCTTTGCTTCTGCCAACTCGGAAACCTCCTCTCTCTCTCTCTCTCTCTCTCTCTCTCAAAATCCCTGAAGATGGAACAAACAAATGTACAGGTGGTAGCAAAGAAGCTATGGAACCTAGTACGTGTGATGTACTGCATGCTAAGGAAAGGCATATCAAAGGGAAAACTGATCGTCAATCTCAACACGATGTTGAAGCGTGGCAAGATCGCAGGGAAGGCGGCGATACTCAATCTCATGCTCCACCACCACCACCACTCCACCGCCGCCTCCGACCGCCTCTCGCAGCACGATGGACACCTGTCCTTCCCGGCCCCACGCGACGAGTACGAGTTCAGCTGCAGCAACAGCCCCTCCGTGTCCTTCCCCTTCCACCTCGGCAAACGCAACAAACGCCGCTCCGGAGCATGCGATGATCACGCTCCGGAAGTGGAGGACGATGTCGCGACGGCCGCTAGCGCCGTTGAGAAGGTGTTGGAGATGCCGGGGTTTGGAGGGGTGAGGCAGCTGAGGATAACGGACTCGCCGTCGCCGCTACTGGAAGTTGGTGGCGTGGATGGCCACGTGGACGAGGCCGCGGAGGATTTTATAGTGAGGTTTTACAATGACTTGAGGAAACAAAACGAAAAGGCTTTACGTTGAAGAAAGAATTTATCTTTCTTGTTAAAATTACTTGGACAATTTTAACCTCGTGGATCTGGTTAATTAATTGTTGGCGGCCAATAATAATAGTTGTATTTCCCAATAAAAATATGAGGAATTAAATTGTTATTTTTTCCGATCAAAAAAAGATGGTTGCAAATTTATTTACTCTTGATCGGACATTCACTTATTTGATGCTCCTATAGAAATATCTTCCTCAGCGTGAGACATCGATCCCTCTACGATTACATAGGGACCAAAGCTATTCCATCAAGCTGTTTGCAAGTACCTTGAGGCTCGGATTGTTAGGAAACGAGTCGAACCCAAGCTCGGATTTTTAATTAAGCTCATTTAGTAAATGAGTTGAGTACGAGTTAGTTATAACTCAGCTCATTTATAAAATCTCGACTAGTATATCAAGGCTTGTTTAATTAATATAAACAAACCTAGCTCGATTGAATACCTCGATATTAAACGAGTCCGAGCTCTCTAAATGCCCGTGATAATAACAGTGCTATCAAGTCCAACGACAGAATCCGGCATGAATCCTCTATGTTTTTTTTTTTTTTTGCAACTAAATCCATTGTGCTTTCTTTTTCTTTTTTTTTCAGACGAATGAATCATCCTACAAATTGAACTCATTCATAAAGCGTAAACCTCCTAACGACCCAAAGAAAACCACCGCCCGACCAGCTGTGTAAACCACAGTACGTACCATATATCTTTGGAGATCGAGAGGAAACGAAACTGTTCAATGCTAGGCAATGGCCTTCTCCTTCTTCCACTGGGGCAAGCCCACGGGTGGTTAAAACCACTAATGTTCCACTATGTTGAAGTGCACCTTTTCCGAGCTCTCTTTTCTCCAAAATCCAACCATCTTTTTCTTACGCATGCGTTTTCTTTTTCTTGTGCACTAGAAAAGTAAAAAGCAGCACCGTCACTTCTTTTCGAATTTTTCTTTGGCAATTGGTGGGAGAAATGTACAGTCAGTTGTACACTACCATTTGAGTTCGAACGCAATACCACATGTACACTCACCTCAAGAACAATTACAGAACTCATATAATTCCGAATAGATGGCACCGGCCAAGAACGGAGAAAATTTAAGACAAATCACATTACTTTTGGGAATGAGATTAAATTCTTTTCACAGCGGTAGAAAACCTCACTTTTCCGTTACTATTTTTTTGGATCTTACTGTGTGTTTATTGTTAATCTGAACCGTTCATCTTGTAGGCCTAACATTGTAGTGTATCTACGCAAAAAAATAAACATGATTGGGCATCGATAAGTATATCAAAGGTTTAATTTTATTTTGGAAATTGGACAGTTTGTTTTTATAATTATTGATTGAATCAGACCGTCCATTTTATAAACCAAAATTCAAATTTTGAGATATCGAGAAACCAACCAACCAAACAAAAAACATTTTCTACAACCGGTGGTCCAGAGCTTGGTAAGAGGAAATCAAGGTGCTTCCTCTGGGCACAACTGAAAGGAAAGGTGAGGGGAACTGGCAAAACCATTGGCTTTACGAATGGTGGTATGCTTTCGTTTCAAAAAAATCATGTATGTGCTTCGAAGCATATGCCTTTCAACAATGATCATGGCACATGTCGGCCTTTCGACGAGTATTAGTCCATATATTATGCTCCAAGTGGCGGTATTGTTCCAAACTCTTTTCTACCACACATTTGTGTGGACTCCACACACTCTATGATAGGAATCACACAAATGTGTGGTGGAAGAAGAATTTGGGGCACCGCCACGTGGTATTTCAAGGGCATTGAATAATTTTTCGGTAGGTAGAATTGCAGGTACACACTCTCTATTTCTATATATAACCATGTAGGCAAGTAAGAGTCAAATTAAGTGAATCAAAGTATTAATCTTTTTACCTTTTTTGGCAAGTCTTAATATTTTTACTTGTTATATCCTTCAAAGTATGCAATAAGCATCTATTGCCGAGCAAGCCAAAAAAAAAAATTGCAATTGTAATATTTTATTGTTCCTAATAAAATTTTACTTTCTTTGTTGATAAAAGAAAAGTTTGTGATAAAACAAGAGCTTTTGTGAGATATAGAATTCATATATATATGTAGTGTTATGAAGCTTGCCTCATGTGGAGGGATATATATGTCCACGTGAGCTTTTGTGAGATATTAATTTGTAGCCTACTAGACCTAGCACAAGTTTTGCTTTAGGAAAATAGGTTCGTATAAATTGGTGGAGTTGAATTTGGAAAACGACCCCAAAAGAAGAGTGGGTGGGATCAATAGTTGAACTCTTCTATAGGCCAATCACATCACACACACACTCTCTCTCTCTCTCTCTCTCTCTCTCTCTCTCTCTCTCATACTTCTTGTGATTTTTCCTATTGAGAACTTTTGCAAAGGACTCGGCTTTAGCAGTTTCAACAACAGAGAAGCCTCTGTAATGTCTCTCTCTCTCTCTCAAAAACATACTTCGTGGATTCTTCCTGTTGATAACTTTAGCAAAGGACCGAGCTCAAGCTGCAGAGAAGCCTTTGTTATAATTGATTGCATTGGGATCGTTTATCTCGATAATTAATGGTTCATATTTGAAAAAGACTTTGTAAGAAAGAATTTGGATAGTATCTTTCAAAAAATCTACAATATTATATAACACTCTTAAACGGCCGAGATTATGAAGACTATTCTCTGAAGTCCAAATCCAGACGATAAAGAAGTCTGAAGCTTTCTTGAATATCCTAGTACTTATCACTGAACCCGTACCACACCCAATGTAATATTTTGACTTTTGAGCATGTAGCGGCTATGTTTTTCTAAGACCTCACTTTACTCATAACACTAATATAAGTTCGATCAATATAATTAGGTTTCGTATAAACCCGGCTTCTGGAGAAATTATGCAATTGTGTCGTGTTACCATGCATTCAAGCCATTTTAATAACAAATTAAGTACTCATAATCGGTGGGAAAGAGGTACGAACTCAAGGACTCAATTTGTATTCCAAATCAATATATCTTCTCGAGAAAGCAACGCTACTTTTTTTCTAGTGGGTGGCAATGAACAATCGGTTCGCTTAATTTATTGAAGAACTTGCAAACCAAACAAGCCATAACCTAAAAATAATGCATCCAAAATGATCCTTTACAGTTCATGCATGCCTCTGGGCCACCCAGATCAGTACTTGTTTATTAGCCAATTCAAAAGCTTTACCCAAATTTACAACCAGTACTTCAGCACTGATCAGTCTTAATTAAGGATTAGGATGAATCCTTTGGGATCTGGTAAGTTAATAGAAACCAGATCGATACTTTTGTTTTTTTCTTTGTTTTTTTCCGATTTTTCTGTGAAAAGTAATGGGTAGTGTGGCAATATTCAAACATGAAGACCTAAGTATTAATTATTACAGTCACCATTGAGTGCTTTAATCGGCTTTATCAAGGTACGTGTAATGACTCACTCCAGTTAAGATGGGTTCTCACAGTTTGTGTCCAAGAGATACATTCCAAAATTTGAACTCTTTTTAATTTTCTTAACGAAAGTTAGCATTATTAATTGAAGTTTGCGAGATTTAAACCTCTATCAAATACATGAGAGTACATGGTACCTACCATTTGGCTACCACTCCACTTGCCATTCCAAATTTGTAACTTACCACAAGAGCAAGTGCGTTGTATGCCCTTAGTATTCTAGCCAGCACGAGTTTTTTTTCTCCAGAAGATCGTTGTCGTTGTTATTGAAAGAAGATCCGGGGATCGAATTACAGAGATAATACAATACATTAAAAAACAAAGGAGCATGCACCCGACGGTCCAACACAAACTGATAACTCTGAAACTAATCCAACATTTTCTTTTTAGTAAAAATTTTCTGTTCTTACACATCCGGCATTTACTTTCAGTTTTTATTTTTATTTTTTTTTCTCGGTGCCTCTGTAAAAAAATTACTCTCCGTTCCTTCTTTTGGATTTGGGCATTTTTTCGTCTGGTTCTGTGAATGGACTTGAGAACAATAAAGCCCATCAATATGGGGCTCGGAGTTTTTTTTTCTTTCCTTTGTACATCCTGACGGGCCTTGAATTTAGATCCAGGAATTTGTTTGAAGCATTTCATTATCCTTCACAAAAAAAAAAAAAACTTTCATGCTCACGCGAATTTTAATAATTTGAAATATTTTTAGAAAACACTTTTGTGCTCATGCGCTTTATGTGACTTAATTAGATTATTAACTTTCCATGTGGCCCAATATTAGTTTTTATTTTTATTTTTATGAAGAGATAAAATGATCTTGCCAGTTCCAACAATGCACTTCTCGGACCGAAAAAGCGTAACTGCTTCGACGTTGCATATTTGAACTCATTAAATCCCGAGTCGCATCATTATCATCGATAAAAGGAATGAGAGAAACTCCAATCCAATAATATTGGAAGCCCAGTATTAGTTTCAGTTACAACTGAAAAAACCCAAAGTGACCAACTGACTATTTGTTTACTGCCCATTAGCCCAAAAGTAAAATAGAAAGAAAGCTTTTGGGCGGGCGTAGCAAATCGCTTTTAGCCCAACCCAAACTGAAGATGAGGAAAAAAATAGAATCGCCCACCGTGGGGCTCGAACCCACGACCACAAGGTTAAGAGCCTTGCGCTCTACCAACTGAGCTAGACGGGCTTTACTACTGAGAGTGTGAACAAAACAATTTAAAAATCAAAAATCCTTTGCACTTTTTGTATCCAAATATAGGATGGGAATATAGACTTTTCAGAAGCAGTAAATGGAGATTCTAAAGCGAACTAATGTCCATTTCCTTAGATTTTGGAAATCTAGAAAGTATTTGAGTTGACAATGAACCAGTATATATAGCACGACGAGTACGGACGTTTTTCTTGAAACCTGGAAGGAAAACAATGTTTTCATATTTTTGTCGCCTCGAGAAGGTGTATGATATGCAAATAGCTGTTTTTTATTAAAGTAAAAATTTATTTTTTTGACATTTAATAAGATTACGAGTCTTAGTGGCAGATTGTTTGGTTTAATATCTACAGTGTAATATGTTTTATTTTCGAGCTTTATGAAAGCCATAACGCACCGGACGTGCGCCTATAAAAGCAAATTAGGTGAGATTATGTAAATGATCGATGTGGAGATAAATCAATGGTAACGAAAAACGATAATAGATAAATGCTTGTCATTGCATTCATGAGCTTGATTGTAAGCTATTATATATCCATAATATTGATTCTATAATACCGGATAAATATTAACATGCGCATCATATGTATTGCTAGTTTAGTTCTTATTATACAAGAACGATCATAGTAGTTTTAATTATGTACAAGTAAGAATGTGTTAGATTGAAAAAAAAAAAAAAGACAACATCTATTGTGGCATTAATCCCGTTTCACCACATGTTCCACTCAAAGTTATAAATAATATTACTAATTTACTATATCTTTTTGGTGTAGTTATTTACATTGATGAATAAAACGAGGATTAGTTATGTCAACGCGTACATGCAATGCAATGACATTGATTTGCATAGTTTTAAGATTAACTAACCACTAAATAGTTAATTAGTTATTCAATTGCTAAAGCTTAAAATGAACTAAAAAAATTAACCAACTTGGTAAGTAATCCAAGCAAATCCACGAAATCACCTCTATCTTCTTCACCTCTTTTCACTAAGGGGATTCTAATTATTGAGACATATATTTAATAGAGAGAGAATATAAGTTGATTCTTGTATCGAACGTTATGAGTGAGTGCAACTTAAGAACGAGAAAGAGAAGCAAACAAGCAATCACACGAGACACAAGATACACGTGGTTCTCCAAGAGAAGTATATTTACAAGCAAGGACAGAGAGGATTCACCATCAAACGTGAAGAAGAGACACAAAGAGCCGGTTACAAACTCTATAGAGGCCACAATATGAGAGGAAAAAACAAAAGGATTAAACCCTGGAATTCTCGAAAATTCCCTATTTATAGGAAAACACTAAAAAATATACCTTAATCGACTTAGAATAGAATTCTAGTCACATAAGTTTAAACGGACTCCAATATATCTATAAGAATAGTTGTATATTTTTTTTTGAAACATGGTTGAATGAAATATGATATGTTCCTTTGTCAACTAAATTTGAACGTGATAACATACTCACTACAATTCAATAAGAGTTTGAAGACATCCCAAACTTTACACAATTAAATTATCTCAATGTAAGGAGATTCGCAAAATATTACTATTAAAAAATAATTTTAAGTGTGTGAAAATAGCTGTGGGAGGGGCTGTAGAGTTTAGTGCAAATTATTATTATTAAAAAATAAGTTTAAGTGTGTGAAACGGATGTAGAATTTAATTTGAAGTGCACGTAAGCTAGTCCAAAACACCTTGCGGTAACCCCCAAAAAAAGAAAAGAAAAGACGGGTTGATGTGTTCAACTAAATCCAAATAGGTAATGTAATTACTCCAATCCATCTATTCAAGGAAGTTTGAGGACAACCCAAACTTTACATCAAAAATTCCAAAACCACAAATAAACGTCCAAATATTGGTACAAACTCATTCAAAAGAAAAATAGGATCCACATAATAAATATGTGAGGCCCGCCTCCCTTTTGAGTGAGCTCGTGTAAGTGTTTGTAGCAAAGTTGAACTTTACAATATACCACACTTTTTATCATTACTCTTCGAAGCACTTCAGTCCTTGTTGGTTTACATATTCTATCACAAAAGCACGAATAACGTCCCCTAAATGACAAAACGAACTACACTGTTTGAGTTCAGTACATATTTTTTTTTTGAAAAATTCGTTCAAGATTGTTTTAGTATTATTCGTCAGATAAATTATTCTTGAACATTCCTATTTTTGAACTCCGCTCCTCCAAGTATTTTTTAAAAATAAGTATTTATTTATAATTTTCAAATTTACTAATTACTCAAATAATATTTTGTGTAATATAAATTTTATTTGAACGGTGTAAAAAAAATTTCACAAATATATTATTTTTAAGTTTAAAAATTATAAATAAATATTGATTTTTTTAAGAAGACTTAGCAGAGTGGAAAAACGAGCAACAACTTAGTTCATTTGGCCAGTGATTTATGAAAATTTCAAGCTATTAGAATCAAGTGAATAAAATGTTGCTGTAATCGACTCGTCTCATCAATAAGCTATGTCAACAATTTCTAAAAAAACCTTCTTAAAATTTAAAATCAGCTTGAAATAATCAATTGCTTGTCGGGTTCTAACATAATCCCAAGAGCTCCAATTCCACTAAACCCCCAATCCAACCGTCCAATCCCTCTCCATCGACGGCTGTCAGACACTCCTCTCCAATAAAAACCTATTTCCCCCTCCCTTCATACCCAAAAGAAATCCACGTATTCTCTCGTCTCTGCAAGTACCTTCTCTCTCTCTCTCTCTCTCTCTCTCTCTCTTACACATCATCTCTCTGTTTCTTCTTCGAATCCAACTTCTCCATCTCCACAGATCTGCAAAAACCAAAATCACCCTTCCAAACCCCAACCCGATCGTCGCCCAGCTCACTCAAATTCCTTCGCACTCGTACATTATCTCATCGCAATTCTCACGGTAAAGCACAGTTTTTTTTTTTTCTTTTTCCCCTTGGTTTCTTTTCGCATAATCGTGGCTGTCGCCATGCTCTTCCGATACATTATTTACCATTTAATAACCGTCGGTTAACTCATTTCGTTTTCCAAGTTTTCCTTTTTATAGCGCGGTGATTATTTTATTTTATTTTTATTTGCAGAGAAGAGTGAGGATTTTAAGTGGAGTTGTTTCAAATTAGGGTTTTGTAGGGATGAGAATCGAGCGATGAACGATGCCGGTGGCGCGTAGCGGAGCGCGAAGGGGCCGGGGAGCGAAGCAACAGCCACAGCCAGAGCAGCGGAAACCTAATTCGATTAATCCGATCGAGAACGGAGAGGCGGCGATTGCGACGAGGACGAGGAGGAGGAGTGCAGCAGCAGCAGCAGCGCCGAAGGGGAACGAAGACGCTTTTCAGCCGGTAAATGAGAACGTAGTGGCCGCTGCGGTTGCGCCAGCGGAGGTGAGAGGGGAAAACGATAGGGTTTTGGCAGAGCCGCCGCGCGGCAAGGAAGAGGAGGAGGTGGCAGAGAAGGCGATGGACGATAGTGGTGGCCGCAGCGGTGACAAGGGGCATGCCGGTGAAGACGAAGGAAGCACCGCTCCGCTTCCTGAAAAAGTGAGACTTTTTATATACTGCTAGTTTTTGTTGTTGTTGTTGTTGTGGGTTTATAAAAAGTTGGTGTTTTATGTGTTTTGCATGCAGATTGGACGCCCTAGACTTTTGAAAACCCTGTTCTGATAGTCTAGAATTTTCGGAAATTGTTTATGGGTCTTGCTGGGCGGTGGATAATAAGAGTATAATACCAAATAATTTCGAATTCCAATAAACGTCTCACGGATATAAATACTGTTTTACGGATATCGACATGTACACCTTTTATGTATTATCCACCCCTCTAAGTGCTGTGCTCAACATTTTCCATTGTTTATAGGTTATATAGGTTCATGGCCACCATTTGTTTGGGAAAAAGTGATATAGCCATATAGGCTACCTAAAATACAAGTGAAATGGTGATTTTAGTCATAGATAGTTACGAGAACTGAATTTCCTTTTCCATGGGCTTCATGTTTTTCTTAGCTATAATGGGGATGGTATTATGAGGTTTTTGAGTGATCTTATTGAGTTAAGGAAACTGCATTAGGTTTGGATTGGAGTTTGGTATATTGATTGTGATGTTTCATTGGTGGTTTGGATGTTTGCATGGCGATAGATGTGTTCCGTGGAAAGAGATACCCGCTTTATGCATGCAGGTTTTTCTTGCTGGTTGTTGATTAAGGTTTTTGACCATTGGAGGGTTTTTGATTAACTCGCGGTTGTTCCGTTATCCATATGTGTTTTGCACATGTGGAAATGAAGATTTAGTAAGTTTGTGGATTTTCCGATTAATGACGTTTGGTTGATTAAATATGCACCTTAGGGAGTCTTGTCGTCCCCGGGTTCGTAATCTGTTCAGTAGAATCTATGTAGTTTTTGGAAGTTTAATTGATTTTGAAATTAATGGTATGCAATTAGTTGTTGACATGGGAAGTTCCTTGATGGATATAACAACTCTTTTCCTTTTGTCTGACACGTTATAAAATGATGGACCCGGCATGTGCTTGGCTTTATTTTCTGTATTATCTTTTAAGGAATGTTGTCTTTTCCGGTTGTTTTTAATTTGGTATATTGATTGTAATATTAGATTGGTGGTTTGGGTGTTTGCATGGCAATAGTGTTGCGTGCAAAGAGATGCGGCCTTATGCATGTAGGGTTTACGTGCTGGTCGCTGGTCCCTTAATTAAGGTTTTCGACTGTTGAAAGGTTTTTTGATTACCTCTAAGCTGTCCCGTTATCCATGTATGTCTTACAGACGTGGAAATGAAGATTCACTAAATTGTAAGTTTTGGATTTCTCAATTTATGACGTTTTTTTCATTAATACACCTTTGGGAGTCTTTTCGTTTCAGGGTTGGTAATTGCCTCAGTAAAATCTATGTAGTTTTAGGGAGTTGTATTGCTTTTAGAATTAACAGTACGCAATTAATTGTTGATATGTGAAATTCCTTGATGGATATGATAACTTTTTTCCTATTTTCTAACATGTTGTTAATAAATGGACCGGACACGTGCTTGGCTTCGTTTCTTCTATTATCCTTTAAGGAATGTTGTCTTTTCCGGTTGTTTTTGTAAACGTGGAAGATATTTAACTGGATGAGAGATCTAATAATTGAGTTACCGACAAAAGAGAAATAGTTAAAGATTTAGTTAGATCATGGAATTTTCAATTGATGCTTTTGCTTCGGTAAACATACACCTTTTGAGGGGTTTGTCGTTTTTGGCTTGGTAATCTCTCATATGAATCTGTAGAATCTTAAGGAGTTGCGTTGCTCTAAGAATTAACAGTTTGTAATCAATACACAGGGATGCAGGGGAGGACAGAGGGGGGTGCAAGCGGGGCCCCGGGCCCCTGCACACCCCCCAATTATCCCACTAACTATACTATATGTTCAGGTTAATTTGAAAAAGTTATATAGAATCGGTCCCTGCAAGTCTCTTGAGTGAAAAAAAGTTAAAATTTCAAGTTATCGACAATTTTGGGTTGTGGTTATAAAATTATATGCAATTATGTATATGTAGACAATCTCGTCTTCTTCTGAGAACTCATAAGTAGTAATAATTATATTATAGATTATAGTTTTTGTTCTCAATGTAAAAATATGTGATTCGGGCCCCCGCTTTGTACAAATCCTGCATCTGCCACCGAGGGATGTGAGTTCCAAGATGTATTGATTAACTTTTCTCATATTTTCTTAAATGTTAACATGAAATTGCTTTCACGATATCAATGAAACACCTGGATTGCACTTAAACATCTTTTGCGGTATTCTGTTGCCAAAAAAAAAAAAAACCATCTTTTGCAGTATTGACTTCATGCCGGCATTGTTGGGGTATTAGTTGTTGGAAATAGGCATATCTCGCTTGCTGATTCTTATTTGGCTACATGAATATACAATGTTTTGGATGTTAGCCGGTTTGTAACTGAATACGTTTATGGGACTGAATCAATGGAATAGCATATACTATGGTGTGATATGTCTCTCCTAATTGTCTGTAAAGTGATACAGCCTCCTAACAAGGTAATATGATTTTTTGATCAAGGAATGTCATAAGTTGTTTACTTGCATCGTTTAAGTATAAGCTTTTGAATTTTTTATGGCAGGTATTTTGATTGGTTTACAAATTATATTCAATCCTTCTGTTCTTCACGACAGGTTCAGGTTGGTGGTTCGCCTTGGTATAGAGTAGAAAGAAAGCTTGGCAAGGGAGGCTTTGGACAAGTTTATGTAGGTCGCCGTGTTACTGGTGGTACAAGTGATAGAACAGGTGCTGGAGCTGCCGAGGTATGTTTATAATTTCTTTTTGGGGTTCTCAAGTTTGACTTCTACATGGTTAGTGTCTGCTGCTGCTTAGATGTATACCGACATAGTTTTTGCATTTGTATTTTAGGTGGCTCTGAAATTTGAGCATCGAAGTAGCAAAGGATGTAACTATGGACCTCCATACGAATGGCAAGTTTACAAGTGAGTATGGCTGTCATGTAGTCTTCTAATAGATTTGATAGTCATAATGCGCAGTAGTTTTTCACACACATTCTTTTGTGTACAGCTCTCTTGGTGGCAGTCATGGTGTACCTCGAGTACATTACAAAGGTCGACAAGGTGACTTTTATATCATGGTATGATCTGGTGACTTTTTCTTGCTGCTTGTTTCATCTCCTTGGTTCCTGTTTGATGGAGTCTAACAGTATAACTTGTCATATGCAGGTTATGGATATGTTGGGACCAAGCTTGTGGGATGTTTGGAATAATAACTCTCATACGTGCGTACCATGAAGTTTTCATTACTTTTTACGCTTTACAGTTTACATTCTTCACCACTTTAGCATTCATGTTGCCACTGCTTGATTCCTTCTTTTTTCTTCTCACTTCTAAATTCCAGGATGTCCATTGAGATGGTGGCCTGCATTGCCATAGAAGCAATATCTATATTAGAGAAGATGCACTCCAGGGGGTGAGGGGTTATTTTTTTTTCTTTCCCTTTTGCATTGGTTTTTTCTGTTTCCTTTTTGTCTTGTTCACGTCAGTTGTCAAAGTTTTGGATTAATTTTCTTTTTCTGCAATTTTTTTGTCTGGTTTGCTGGATGGGTGTTGATGCAGGACATAATGCTGTGATAACAATCGCAAGAAATGTGTGATTAATTGGATATCTATGTGATTGAGTAGCATAATCTTAGGCAGATTTGGACTTTTGATTGTTTTCCTTTTTGGCATAAGGCCAAGGCACGTATTTTTCCATCTTCAATAATATTCCCCTTGAGAGTTATTTCTCCTTCTAGTGGATTCCGGTCCCATGGACTCAGGAATTAAAATCTCGCTTCCATTCTGCGTCAGGTGTCAACATTTTATTACTAGTCAGACAATGCAAAATTTAAACCATCTAATGACTTTCTTATCCTAAGCTTATATTCTAATGAGGGAGCTTTTTAGCATATTGGATTTGGTTCCTTTCCTCTCAGGTCATGTATCAGGTATCCATAGGAATGGAAGTTACTAATGAGGTTTATAGCTTATCGTGTAAATTAGAGGTTCTATTGCTTAAAGTGGGAACTTTAGAATCTGCTCACCCAGCCTCCACCACTTTACAGTTCAGTAGTACAGCAGGTTACAAACATTTATGAGCCAGAGATGCTTATTTTCCTTGCATTGTTGTCATGCAATAAGACCTTGCTCTTTACAACAAGAATTATGGTCTACCTCGTTCAGTCATGTCTATGCGATCCAGGAACTGTGACTGTTATATGAAACTATGGAACTAATTCTCAGGAAATTTTGCAGGTATGTGCATGGAGATGTAAAACCTGAGAACTTTTTGCTTGGTTCTCCGGGAACTCCAGACGAGAAAAAACTGTTTTTGGTTGATCTTGGATTAGGTACTTATTTGATCATATTATCCCTAAAGAACCTACTTTTCGAACAATGCTATTGCTAAGTATTTAATGTGATTGTAATCTTTTCGTGGTATTAGCTACAAGGTGGCGAGATGTTTCAACTGGTCTGCATGTTGACTATGACCAAAGGCCTGATGTCTTCAGGTATGAAAGTTATTTCATTTTGGCGGAGTAGGGGTATTGATTTAGTCATATAGATGTCTTATATTTTGTTTTTGTTGCTGCCCCTTGGCTAACAAGCATTTGTATTGGCAGGGGAACCGTTCGTTATGCCAGTGTCCATGCTCATCTAGGAAGAATAGGTAGCAGGAGAGATGATTTAGAATCTCTTGCTTATACACTCATTTTCCTTCTCCGTGGTCGTCTCCCTTGGCAAGGATACCAGGTGGGCCATTAGGCTATATTGGCAAAGTTTGTGAAGTAATGCTTCTTTTGTGCTATTTTTTATGAGATGCTCTTTGTAGGGTGAGCACAAAGGTTTCCTCGTCTGTAAGAAGAAGATGGCAACATCTCCTGAGACTCTATGCTGCTTCTGTCCACAACCTTTTAGACTGTTTGTGGAATATGTGGTGAACTTGAAGTTCGACGAGGAGCCTAATTACGCGAAATATGTATCACTTTTTGATGGGATAATTGCTCCAAATCCAGATATCAGGCCCATTAACACTGATGGTGCACAGAAGGTATGATTTGGCAGTTTGTCATATAATCTGTTGTTTATTGTTCTATTTTCAAGCCAAAGTTACTCTTTATTGCATTTTCTGTATGTAATTGTGGTATGTACCCAAAAATTTTCCCTCCTCCCCATTTGAAGCTTATCTATCAAGTTGGACATAAGAGAGGCCGCCTGACTTTGGAGGATGAGGATGATGAGCAACCAAAGAAAAAGGTTCGTATGGGGATGCCTGCAACACAATGGATTAGTGTTTACAATGCTCGTCGACCTATGAAACAAAGGTACATTGCTGCTTCAACTCTTTTGTGGCCCCCTATCCTGGTTAATAGAATTTGATGCAGCGTGGTACACATATTGTGGTCCCTATGGTATTTTGATTTTCTAATTCCTATATTTTTTATCTTCTTTTTTCGGTTCTTCAAATGTTTTTTAGCATAACTTGTTCGTGGTTCTCTCACTTTTATTTGTACTTTATGGGCCCGTTTATTTGACCCGGTATGAGCATAGTGTTGGACACTTGGACTTTGTGGTCACCTTAACCAAATATTTGGTGTTTGGTTAATTTTGTTGGCCATGAATGTGGTATATACAATATCATGAGGTGGGGGGGTGTTAATTACTATCCCGATCACCATTTGTCCAATGTGATGTTGTATGGGCCCATTTATTTGACCCAGTATGAGCATAAGGTTGGACTATATCTTGAATGTGACCAAATATTTGGTGTTTGGTTAATTTTGTTGGCCCGGTTAAACATCCATGGTTATATAATCTAAGAAAATGTGGTATATACAATATCATCTTTTCTTGTTGAGCTACCTCCCTGTTGTAGTCTTATTACGTTCTGTCCAAAGTGAGTATACCCAAAGTGGTTTGAAAGATGAGAGTTTTTTTTTTATATGTGATTCTAGGTATCACTACAATGTGGCGGATGCAAGGCTGATTCAGCACATTGAGAAAGGATATGAAGATGGCTTATTTATTAGTTGTGTGGCTTCTAGTCAAAATTTATGGGCATTAATCATGGACGCAGGCACTGGATTCACTTCACAAGTTCATGAACTGTCACCATATTTTCTTCACAAGGTGCACCTTATATTTTTGTTAATTTGAAGCAATAATACTCCTTAAGCTTTCTGCTGTTCCCGGTCGTATAGTACTCATCGAGTGCAAAACTGCAAATTAGTTGACCTTTTCTTTATTTTTATTTTTGTCTTGGAAATTTATGTAGGAATGGATAATGGAGCAATGGGAAAAGAACTACTACATCAGTTCGATAGCAGGAGCTACTAATGGGAGCTCGTTGGTAGTGATGTCGAAGGGTTAGCCAAAGTTGTTTGATTTATAGAGTTCTTCAAATAGTTTTACGGGAATTTCACTGAACTTACCTTCATTAATCAAATTCAGGTACACAGTATTTGCAGCAGTCTTATAAAGTTAGCGATTCATTTCCCTTTAAGTGGATAAACAAAAAGTGGAGGGAGGGTTTCTATGTCACTTCCATGGCCACCTCAGGAAGTAGATGGGCAGTTGTCATGTCTCGGGGTGCAGGATTTTCAGAGCAGGTTCTTTTTTACTAGTTTTATCTTTCCATATATAGTGTTGGTCTCCCCTTTTTTCTACATATTTTCCCCGGACTAACAATGTTTGTGACTGTAGGTTGTCGAATTAGATTTTCTTTACCCTAGTGAAGGCATTCATCGGAGATGGGATAGTGGATTCCGTATTACGGCTACCGCAGCAACTTGGGACCAAGCCGCTTTTGTTCTAAGCGTGCCAAGAAGGAAGCCGGCAGATGAAACACAGGAGACGTTGCGTACTTCTGCTTTTCCTAGTACACATGTCAAGGTGGGTTATTCACATATGAGCAAGTGCTATACAAACAGAAAATCTGAATGCTGTTACACAAATTAATGTGCACTGATCCGGACATAGATATATTCGGAACCACTTGATACGTGTTGGTTCCTCATTATTGTGCAATCCACTTGGATCGGATAGTTCCAAATACACATTTGTGTTCGAATCTGTGCCCGGATATTTGTGCAGACTTTCTCAATAGGAAACCTACAGAGACACAAGTGAACAAAATATATAGATCGCAAGGTTGTGGGTTTAAAACAAATACCCCCCTCAATATGACTTAATTAGGAAAGGCCATTGTCATGGTATTCTGGTACAATTTGGGTTTTTATTTTTTTTTAAAAGAATTACTCCCGCCGTCCCATTTCTCGAGACGTCTCAAGGAGTCTTTCTTTTGTATGATTGAAAAAAAATTGAAAAAAAATCTCAATTGTGTTTTTTTTCTTGAAGCGATCTCGTGGAGTCGTAATCAATCATTTATTTTGGTTGGTCTTTGCAGGAGAAATGGGCAAAAAATCTTTATATTGCATCCGTATGCTATGGTCGTACAGTTTCATAATATGGAAAAATCAATGCTGGGAAGTCGCTCGATGCCATTTTAGAAACCCTATCTCAGCTCTATTCAACAAGTCGTCTGATTGGGGAGCAATACAACCTGGTTTTCTGCAGTGGCATTCAGGCTAGTGAAATTTTGATGAATCCGAACTTCAATAATTATAGTAATTGTATTAGTGCACAGTAAGGAAGATATAGGACTCTCGTGTTGTCTGTTATGTTGTGTGGATATTCTCCTCTAAATGGGTGTCTATTAACCCAAAGGGGTTATTGGTCTAACTTATTACCATTTGGGCTTGTATAGTTCTCTCAAACCGTAATAAGGACTTGGTTTAAGGCTGCTTTTGCCGGGCTCTTGCTTGCTTCCTTTCACTAACGATAAAAATTGTTGTCGCGTGGAAATTTACCAATTGCTCGTACTTTTGCTTCCATTATATTTCTCAACTCTCATTCTCACCACTCAAGCAATGAATCCGATGGGGGATTTACCAATTGCTCGTACTTTTGCTTCCATTATATTTCTCAACTCTCATTCTCACCACTCAAGCAATGAATCCGATAGATGAATCCGGAATATGTTAATGGAAAAGGAAAAGCAAGGGAAGGTTAAATCTACAGTTGTGCACTCCTAAGAGTACCCAACTTAAGAAATGGACGAATTCAGACAATTTCATTTCCTTTTCCTCGTCATTACTTTGGAAAAAACAACGTAATGACAAGAAATAACTGAACTAAATAAATTCCCAAACTAGCCTTTCAGCTGGGAGCCCTTTTTTTTTTTTTGTTTCAGCTGGGAGCTTTAAGATGGCTGTTTCACTAGATCAATAAATTCCCAGGAGTCGATATAACGGTTTAAAAAGCGAAATCAACTCAGTGAAATTTTCCACACAATGATCCAGAAAAAAACAAACGAATTTTCCCAGACCACCTCGTCAATCCAAGCACTTTGAAGCACAATTTGAGTGATTCCTCCGCTAATCAGGATGGCTTTCATTAAACAGACTAAAAAGGTTAAGTGAATAAACACTCGGTTTTCTTTGATAACTCAGGTGTTCGGGCCATCTTACGAACAAATCGACTAACCCGGGTGAGAATTCTACAAAGATGAATACCCTTCGAAGAATCACATTTCCCGATGATCAACATGCAATATTTTCCTTGTAAGGCTCAAGTCACATTATTTAAAATAGAGCATGAAAATTAAGTTCATTTTAGCTTCTCCTCTCATTAGCACTTCTGAATTTCAAGAGGACTGGAAATCACCATTATGCTGGCCTGCAACATAAACTTGACAACGGAACTTTAGCCTGGCATAAGAGAGAGAAAGAATGTCAGGGGTTCATATGGTAGATATCACATTGTCATTGAGTTGTACCACTATTTTAGTACGTCAAACAATCAATTAATTGCCTCCACTAAATGGACATATGAGAGAGAGAGAGAGAGAGAGAGAGAGAGAGAGAGAGAGAGAGAGCTAAAAGGTTCATATTTCATGGTGTTACCTCAGCGTTATCATAGGTATAACGAACCACAAATTTGCATGGGCAGTCCGGTGTTTCATGTATGCTCCTTTGGATTTCAACAATGTATGCATCACAGTATATGGCACGAACATCAGTTTCCTGAAAGTAAAAAAAAACAATAGAAGAAACAAGTAAAGGTTGGATGCGTCAGATTCTGAGATCCTATTGGAAAGGTTACTGAAAAAGACAAGGACATATTCTTTCACCAAGAATTGTTTCACATTTTCAAGGTTATAATATAGTATATCACTAGGGGAAAACACACCCTGAAGCACAGCACAGGATCTCCAACCTTGACGCGATGGCACTCTGATGGTTCTAAAGGAATAGAACGCTCACGGACTCCCCTTTTCACATTGACCCATTCATCTTGATCATAACTAAATCCAGAAAATCGTACACGAACTTCCTGTAGTATCAACTTTGGTTAGTAAATAAAACTTTGCTCATAGGATATTAGAAACACAACATGTGAGTAGATGCACCCAACATTGAGAATGGTCAATCTAAAGAAGAAGAGATGAGAAGGCATCACCAATAAAGATAAGAGGAACAATCATCGTAAGAGAATTAATTAAACTATGTTTCCCGGCAAAAAAAATTATACATAAAGAAACAACTTCTGTCAAAAGCATTAATCCAATGCTAGAATGAATATAAAGGTCTTACAAGTTCGCCCGTATGAATAACTCTGTAGTTGAGGAATGCAGCAACGTCGTACCTGAAAGGCCAATAAAGTTAACATCGAGGGTAGTTTGATAACTTTGATTTGAAAGATTACAACAGTTCATATCAGAGATGAATTTTTCTCCCGATGTCTGTAAGCTTGTGCGTAAAACTAACCCGTCCACTTCCAACAAATGGATACGGATCAATTATCGTAATATTCGAAATAACATATGGCAATTTGTAATAACTGAAATTCAACTCTTTCAAAAATTACCAGGAGCTTAATCGCGTGAGTTTAAGTTGTGGCTTTGACATCACTAAGATGGATTGTACTTGGAAGGGAAAATACCAAGATGAAGCCAAAAGCTATAATCTTTACTCTAGTGTCACCAGAAATCATCGACATTGCTAGTGATTTACATGTTGGAATGCACTTTCTGAAACATGGTAGACATTCATTCCACAATGAAGAATTTGGTAACAAGAATGACCCTATATTTCTCCTCTTCACAAATATTTTCATGGCAGCTCACGTTTTCACCATCAATAATCATGTACATGCATTAACTGCTAACTCTGTGACAGTCCAATAGCACAAGTTTGATATCCTGATATGTCGAAATATGTCACTTGTCCTAACAGTGTCTTCAATCCTTTCTCCCATACTAACAGTGTCTGCTAGACTGCAATCCGTTATTCCCATGTACTATAAGACCTCAACAACATACTTACTAATGCCTGTTTTTTGGATCCCATATACCCCTAAAGTTTGTCCAACTCCAAATAACGCATCTTACTGTCAAGTTATCCATGGCCCCCCTAACTTTACATAAGTATCACTTAGCCACCTTGCACACAAGTCCCCCGCATAGTTCTATTCAAGTCAGGCACCAATGCAATGATTCAATTGTTATTAATCAAACAAAAGATTACAATTAGAAGGCAGCCTTGTGAAAAACTGAAAAAATCCTAAAAACTACTTGCCGTAGCTGATGCAACTTCCTGTTTGCCATCTTTATACCCAAGGCAAATGCCACGTCAGGGCCTTTTTGAAAGTAATGAGTAGGGTAAGCATGGGATTTACCTTTTAGCATCTTTACCCACGCTCAACTTACAATGTTGTTGAAGATAGCAGTGGGTTCGGGCATGAGGCACTTGAAGAGGATATCAACAGGCAATACATAAACCAGAGTCGATACATATATGGAACATGTTCCAATGGGGTATACTCTCACGACTAGATTGAAATAAGATAAAAATTTCTAGCTTAACCATAACTGTTTTAGTACAGAACAAAAATGGTGCCCATTTAGATGGTCTACCCACTTTATTTGAAAATTTTCTCTCAAGTATTGCGGGAATAAGATTACTTCAAATCCAATAAAAAGCATCACAGAAGCGCTTCAAAAACATTTTACAATTTCTGAGTATATAGTAAGCATTAATTTCTTTTGCTAACTGAGTTCTAGATGAAATCTCACCAAGCAAAATCCTTAAATGATTTAGCTTCAAATGCCAATTCTGAAAGACCTGCAACCCTCTCCGCTGCGATAGAATTAAAGTAGTAAGACTAGGGCAGGAAAAAAATTCAATTGCAGACTTGCACAAAAGTTCCCCTATTAATTGGATGCATTCACAAGTTAAATCAGGCTAAGTACTTGGAAAGTTCATAGGGCGGCTTGAAACAAGAGGACTTGTGCATTATAGTATAGCCCAAGCATGAAAAAAGCTTTACATGGTCTGCGTAAGCTTTCATGTGGCTTCCATAGCAGAACTAAACTCTTCACGGAATCACAGCTGAAGAGTTGAACACTAAAAAGAAACTTTCATGGGAGGGCCCAGGAGAAGAAATAAATTCTTTTGTTTATAATATCTTAAGGTTTTGAATGACTGAAACTAGAAGTAATGCGTGAAAAACAAAAGAGAACCTTTAGTCTTTCTAAGTCTTTCAGGTACATTGATTTCTAAGGCCCAATCTGAAGGCTGATTAAATTCTTTAATGGCAACAGGAGAGGTAAAGACTTTAGCAGCAATTTGTTTCTGTTTATCTTGGAACCAACTTTGCACCTACACAGATGAAGACAAGTTAAAGCAATGAAGGGCTCAAATAACAATAACACAAATAATTTGGTAGTGAATAAAAAGTAGAGATCGACAGAAGAACCTGTTCCCATTGTATAGCAGGTTTTCCAGTTCGATGCTTTGATCGACTGCAGAAAATGAGCCATGACAAATACAAAGAAAGTTATCAGTTAGACAAGCTTTTCTGGATACACCACCAACTCCTTATTCCAAGGTAAAGAGTAAGAAAAAACTACACTTGATTACCTAAAACTGTCCACAAGCTCTTGACAAAATTCTTGGCTCAGAGATTTTTCTCCCACATCCTTGAATAATCTCTCCATGGCAATAATCTATCAAGGAATGCAAATATCAGTAGTTTTTCCTCGAAATGTGAAGCATTTTCAAAATAAAGCGTATCTAGGCAACTGCCCCTAATCCTACATTATCCCATATTTGGTTCCAAAATGGCTGTTGGGATTAATATCGTAGGATTAATTTAACCTTTATATGTGGGGTACTATATAATCCTAGGGGGGGAGAGGTGGATTGAGCAGGATTATGGATTGCGCATTACAGACTAATGTTAACGGGATATGAAAAATTACAAAAATAACCTCAAAAGTCCTGAAAACTTAAAAAAATGCCCTCTCTTCCGGAGGTAATCCCGTTTTATTCAAACATGGTATTGGAAAAAATCAGCACCGTCACAAATAGTCCAGGGACTACCAATACCAGGACTGTTAATCCTGTCTATTTCAGTCCGCAAAACACATGCATCCAACGGCTCCAGCTACATTTGCGCCCGGAGCTGTGCTTTAAAGTTGTGTTTTCCTGGACTTTTCGTAGCTGATTAGCTTCACTTAGTTAGGTTGAGATGAGAGCGGAGCGGGATTTAACTGGGTAATTAGAAAACTGAAGGAATTAAAATTGACACTCAATATTTCTGTCTTTATTCAGTCTGAAAATTTCTGTTGTACATATAAGCTTTAGAACACATCAATCAAAAGAAAAAGAAGAAGAAGCTAGATTTAGCAGTTAGAACACGAAAACACACAATGGAATCATCAACGTAACCATCACATGATAGGGAATCTAAGAACCACAAGCATTTTTCACCAGATGGTCTAATGATGATCGAAAATGGTGTCAAATTTGAGGAATTCAAAGAAGATTAGAGTGTAAAAATAGTAAAATTTACCTCCTTTAGTGTAAACTCGGGAATTGCATCCTCCATTTCTGCTGACTCGAACCCTTCCATTTTGAGAGAGAGAGAGAGAGAGAGAGAATCTATTTGCAGGGTTTTTCACTTTTTCTTTTTCTTTTTCTGTCGGAGAGAGAGAGATTTGAAGGCCGAGTCTGGATTCGCTACGGTGAGCAAGGTTAGGATAACATTTGATTCCGGCCTCTAGTTCCAATCAAGAGACGACACGTGTTGGTTAGGTTGATCGCCCGGGGGTCCATGAAACGGTTAGTCATGGGTCAGGCCTTAATGGGCTAGCGGATTAGGCCAGAGATTTTAGGCCCATCGTGGTGGGCCAAACGCTCTCTGGTAGACAATTTCTTTACTACTCCCTTGTCAAACAATTTTCACATATTATTGAGTATATAATTTTAAAAAAAATTGTCTTAGGCCCCTATTAGTTTTTACGTGCGAAGTGAGGTTTGAACACTTGATTTATTGTTCACTTTAATATGACTAAGGAGTTTTTAACTCCTTCATCTTAAAATGACTAATCTTTTTCTCGTGTACGACAGCTAAAGTTGGAGGGTTGGCCGGGCTTCTAGATGAATGTAGTGCTTAACTGGCCTTTCATTACGAGGCTTTTGGCCATCTCCAATCATGGAGTTAGAATTGCGTTGTTATATGATACAAAAGTGTAAAAAATGAGTCCCAAATTTATGTGAAAATTGTTCTTCCAATCTCTTCAAGTAATTCAATAGGATAGATTTTTAAATTTCACACTTTTTTAAGCATCAAATATTCAATTTATAAGGAATCATAAGAAATATTGAATTCTTAATTCAGTTTCCTACTTTAGACATCATTATTTGAATAAAATTTAACAGCAAGACCCGCATTTAATCATCATAAAAGATAGAAATTTCTATTTCTTTTAGATTGTAATAGAATCATCAATGATTTAAAGCGGATAGATAAAAATAAAAATAAAAAGGTACATATATACACACCTAAAAGTATATAGGGTGGGCCATACTCCCACCCCGTTTGACTCTCTCTTTCTCTCATCCCTCTCTCTCTCTCTCTCTCTCTCTCTCCTCTTTTAGGTGCGCTAGACGGAGGCTGCTATCCCTTTAAGACATACAACCACAGTCAACTACGTACTTAAATTTTAGTTGAACTTAGCAACACTATTGGGTACCCAAAGAATATTATTTTGCTGCTAACTGTTAGTTTTCTGAACCTAATATGCCCTTTTTCAGTTACGTTACTGGAGATGGGCTTAGTTTCAACAACGTTAACTTTGCCTATAGACAACCTATTCAATAAATACATGATTAATTTCCTCCTATACCCAGTTGTGTACCTTGTAGTAGCTAGGAAGTAGTAAATGGAGATTGGAGTACTACTACTACTACTAGTGTTAATTAATTTTCCGGAGAAAGTGTCTCAAAGTCCAAAAGTAGGTGTCTATTGTGCCATTTAGTACACGTTGGTTTAATTAACGCAGTTTAGGATCCATTAACTTGAAAGTATATCAGTTTAAAGTCCTTGATTGGACAAAAATGCCTAGTCTCCCTTCTTCCTCTCACGCTTGTACCTCTCTCTTTTCTCTCGCATGAACGAACCGTGAGAACCCATCATGGCAGAGTCTCACATCGGTGGGTTATGAGAAATTGTAGTGGGATATAAACGAAGGCCGACCAGCTACTATCAACTTGATGTTAATCTTTTGAGCCACGTGGCAACGAGTATAGGACTAGTGGTTTTTGGTTATCCTTTCACAAATTTTGTTGATTGGGGCCGACTTCATGTGTTGTGTTTGGTTTCTAGGCCTACTTTTTCCTAAGCCAAGCTATTGCCGTGTAGTAGTATTTATCAACATCTTCTACTACCATGTGAGAATGGGGCCCATTGAAATGAAGGCAGGAGCAGACAAGATGTTAAGATTATGTACTCCATCCGTCCGGATTTAATTGTTCTTAATTCTGTTCTAACTAGAGCTGGGTAACAGACACGAGACACGACAATACGACACGAATCGGACACCAAATTAGCGGGTTAGGGTTGAACATTTCTGACACGAAACACGAAAATGACATGACTCGAGAACACGAATTCTAAATGGATCGGGTTAGGGTTGAATACGTGAGACACAAAATTGACACGACCAACACGGTTACGAATCTGTGTCACCCATTTTCACGAACATATATACATATATGGTATATCTGCAATTCTATATAGAGTTAGGTAACAGACACGATAACACGATACGAACCGGACACGAAGTTGACGGGTTAGGGTTGAGCATTTCTGACACGAAACACAAAAATGACACGACTCGAGAAACACGAATTCTAAATGGGTCGGGTTAGGGTTCGGTGATTTGTGACACGAATCCGACTGACACGACACGAACACGACCCGACACGACCTGTTACCCAGGTCTAGTTCTAACCAGCTAAAAAATGGGTTATATCTTTGAATCCGTAATAAATTTCATATCGAATATAAATCTTATTTGATATATCTCGATTAGTTCTATAATATAATATTTTTGAAATCACGTAAAATATTATAAATTGAAAGATATAATCGATTAAAAAATGACACGAACTCTAAAAAATGACTATTAAATCTGGACGGAGGGAGTATAGATTTAGGAAACACTCTCTCTAACTCTAAACGTTACTCTAACCACGAGTTGTTCAGTCAAAAACATCATGTAGGGTACAAGTATGGTTGGCACAGATATTATTGTGAAGCAATATCGTCTCTAAAAAAACCCGAACTATAGATGAACATTCGTCCAAAGACGAAACAAAACTCTTGAAAAAATGAGAGAGAAAACTCTCACAGATCAAACGATAAGTCATTGATTTGAAGAGATAAAAGAAAAACAAAATAAAAAAAAAAGTATCGAGATCTTTCCCTTCCACAGATGTTTAAGGAATTAAGGGTGTGAAACCATAGGGTACAGGGGAAGGAAGAAGAAAGATATAGCCATATAGGTGGCGGCTAGAGTTTGGAGAGAGAGAGAGAGAGAGAGAGAGCGCACTATTTTTCCTTATTCTAATGCAGTAATAGCTAGCAATGGGCCACTATATATAATTTCAACCCACTGGAAGGCAAAACTCAAAAGAGCACGTACTACGTCAAGCACAGTGACAAGAAATAAGAATTATAAGCTAATTATAAGCTATTGGGGTGGGATCTACTCAAACTTGTCTAGAGTTCTGCCACCAGCATTTTAAGCAATTTTTTTTTGGCTTTTTTTTCTTTTTTCTGTGTTATTAAGATTTTCTTATATAGAACATATTCATTCATCTCTCAGGAAAAGGAAGATGGAGGACCTCGAGAATGTGCATCATTCAATAAGCCAAAACATAAGCAGGAGCGTCCGCATGGGCGATTGGAGTACTATGGAAGAAGATCATAGCCAAAACCAAAAGAGTAGTCATGCGGAGGAAGACGAAGAAGCTCTCAAATGGGCTGCTTTAGAGAAGTTGCCAACGTATGCTAGGTTACGAACAAGCATCATAAAATCTTTCGTGGAGAGCGCGGTGGTACACAAGGAAGTTGATGTGCGGAAACTTGATTTGAATGATCGAACACAACTCATCGATAGTCTCTTTAGGGTTCCTGAGGAAGATAACGAGAAATTCTTGAAAAAGTTCAGAAACCGAACTGAGAAGTAGGTTAATTAATTTTCCTATATATTCATGGTGCCTTTCTAGACACTTACTTAGGTCTGAGTTTAACATTTGACCGCAAGGGATTTTATTTTAACATATTTCTTGAATAATTTTGCAAAATTATGTGGTAGAATGATCGATGTGTGCATAAAAAATAAAAGTATAAATGAATGTAACATGCATGCATATATATAAAAACAATCGTACCATATGCACACCCCTTAAAAGGATGTACCATATGCACCTATTTTGTAGTTTATTCATAACATTTTAGAGTGTTTCGTAACTTTTGTTCTAGAATTCATAACTTTTCAGTCATATGATTCGTAACGTTTTCATTATGATTCATAACATTTTGATGTATCTCGTAACCTTTATATGATTCGTAACTTTTTAGCAATACGATTCGTAACATTTTCTCTATAATTCATAACATTTTAAGGGGTGCATATGATACACACTCAAATAAGGAGTGTGTATTGTAGTCTTTCCTTAAAATTGAAGTCCTAACGATCAACTATATATGTTTTAGTTAAGTGTCCTTTTAGACGAGAGACACTTAACTTATTCACGGAGGAGCAGCGAATAAGTTGTTCGCGGAGGTGGCAAATCTCACATGTCCGTTTCGGCAATCAACTGTCTGAATTTAAAAAAAAAAACTCTTGAAAAAGGATTTTTAAAATCCGGACCGTCCAAAACACTTTTGGACACTCGCCATTCACCTCTGTAAAACTTTTTTACGTACGGAAACCTCCGTAAAAAAGGTTTTTCTCCCTTTTAGACATGTTAAATTGTTCTTATGGAGTATTACTTTTAACTGTCAGGTATTAGATATAGGTACCTGATCGAACTTTTGGATGGTGTCGTGTCATTAATCATTTTTTTCCTCCTTCTTCTTCTTCTTCTTTGTCATTTCAGGGTTGGGATTATCCTTCCAACGGTGGAAGTCAGGTTTGAGAATTTAACCATAGAAGCGGATTGCTACATTGGGGACAGAGCACTTCCCACTCTTCCAAACACGGCCTTAAATATTGCCGAGTCAGCATTGAGTTTGGTTGGTATCCGATCGGCCGAAAGAACAAAGCTCACAATTTTGAGAGATGCCTCCGGTATTATAAAACCATCAAGGTAAACTTCATTGAGTTCTTTTTTTTTTTCACACTAAGCACATACGCTCCTGACAAGAATCGAACCCTTATTTTCATTTGAAAGAGTTGAGGAAGTACCATGCATTGGGCTAGAAGTCCTATTGGCAAACTTCATTCGTCTCAAGAGATAATAATACATCGGCTAGCGTTTACCTTCAAAGCATTCATAAATATTGTTTCTAAAATCTTCAAGGAATTGCCACCCAAAAAAATAAAATAAAACCGTTCACGTGCAAAGCATTCTTAAAATATATTGGTTCTAAAAGCCTTGTTTATGCATGGTTAGGGCTAATATATTTTGAGAATATAATTACCTAAATCTTTTATAGGATAACACTTTTATTGGGCCCACCATCCTCTGGGAAGACAACCCTTTTGTTGGCGCTGGCTGGAAAGTTGGACCCCACGTTGAAGGTAAGGTTTACAAGAATCCCTCCTCCATGACCCATGATTAAGGATAACATTTTATGTTTGGATATTGCAAAAACAGATTGAGGAAAATTGATAGTGTATGTTTGAATACATTTTCTCATTCCTTTACAAACCCCATCAATAATTTGCAATTTTTATTATTGTTTTAAGTACGTAATATTGTGGAGCAGGTAAGAGGAGAAGTAACTTATAACGGACACAAGCTCAACGAGTTTGTACCACAAAAAACATCAGCATATATAAGCCAAAATGATGTTCATGTGGGAGAAATGACTGTGAAAGAAACCTTGAATTTCTCCGCAAGGTGCCAAGGGGTTGGGTTCCGATATGGTACTAAATCCAATCAAATTTTACCAAATTTCACAAGTAGGTTGTGTGTTTATATATATATTTTTTGGTCCCGTTTTCATGATAATGACTAAATTGTACCAGACCTGTTAACTGAGCTTGCAAGAAGGGAGAGAGATGCTGGAATTTTTCCTGAGGCCGAGGTTGACCTTTTCATGAAGGTAGTTGCCACACACATAAATAGTTTGGGTGAATATTGGTCGTTTTTTAAAATATAATCATTGTCTCTTTTGTTTTATATATTAGGCAACTGCATTGGAAGGTGTAAAGAGCAACCTAATTATCGACTACACCCTCAGGGTAACACTAATGAGCTCGACTCGATCGTATTAACTCAACAATTTGCTAAACTAGAGTTAATTTAATTTGTGAGTCTCTATTGTTTATACTTATACAGATGTTAGGACTTGATGTGTGTTGTAACACGATTGTTGGAGATGAGATGCAACGAGGAATATCAGGAGGACAAAAAAAACGAGTAACGACAGGTTGACCCCCTTTTTGATTTGAAAAGAGTATAAATTGCATAAGTTGCTAAAAGTCGAACAATCATCCAATCAAATTCCATGCATAGAAACCCCAATAAAAGATTCTTAAAATTCATAATAATGTAACTACCAACTTAATACAGGGGAGATGATTGTTGGATCCACCAAAACTCTATTCATGGATGAGATATCAACAGGCCTTGATAGCTCCACAACATTTCAAATAGTGAAGTGCTTGCAGCAGATTGCACACCTCACCGAAGCTACCATCCTGATGTCCCTACTCCAGCCCGCTCCTGAGACGTTCGATCTATTCGATGACATCATTCTCTTATCAGAGGGCCAAATTGTTTATCAGGGCCCTCGAGAACACATACTTGAGTTCTTCCAGAGTTGTGGATTCAATTGCCCACAGAGGAAAGGAACCGCTGATTTCTTGCAAGAGGTACAATCACACGTAATGGGACTATTGCAATATGGTGCGTCAAGAGGCCCAAACATGAAAATACAGTCAAGGCCCAATTGCCCAGACATGTTTGACATTTCTGGAAGTCAGCCTTCTTAGTAAAGAATTGGTTTCATCTTCAATGCTTTGTTTTTCAACATCTAGACATTTTTTTTTCTTTTTTCTTTATTTTGATCGAGTACGTCTAGAATAGGAATTTAATTTGGAAGAAATCTCACAAAAAACAAAAACAAAAAGTCACAATTTTGACCTTTACAGTGTTTTTTCCTCAAAATTTGGTTCATATTGCTGAAAGCTCCATTTCGTCAAGGTTCTTATTTTTTAAGTAGAATTTATTTTTTTCTTTACGAGACAGGTCATTCTCTCATAGTATGCCGCCTTTAATTCAAAAATAAATATTGTTTCACTTAGAAGAACGGGGCATAATTCTCCGGCCTCTCTTGTTCAGATGAGTTGAAAAAAAGAGCAAGTAAACAAACAAGGCCTTAAGCCAAGGCTATATTCTAATTTCTCACAGGTTACCTCAAGAAAGGACCAAGAGCGATACTGGGCCAACGGAACCAAACCATACAGATACATATCGGTCACCGAGTTCACGAACAGATTCAACCTATTCCACATGGGCCTCCGGCTCAAGAATGAGCTCTCGGGCCCTTACGACAAAGCCCAAAGCCACGCAGCTGCTCTAGTCTACAAAAAATATTCAGTCCCCAAGAGGGAACTTCTCAAGGCCTCATTTGACAAAGAATGGTTGCTGATCAAGAGAAACTCCTTTGTGTACGTATTCAAGACCGCGCAGATCATCATTATGGCGATCATCGCGTCAACGGTTTTCCTGAGGACCAGAATGCACGCTAGGAATGAAGAGGATGGGGCTACATATGTTGGTGCACTTTTGTTCGCATTGATCAACAACATGTTCAATGGTTATGCTGAACTATCACTCACCGTGCAAAGGCTTCCAGTGTTTTATAAGCACAGGGACCTGCTGTTTCACCCAACTTGGGCTTTCACCCTCCCTACTTTCCTGCTCAGAATACCAATATCAGTGCTCGAGTCCATTGCTTGGACTGCCATGACGTATTACACAGTTGGATTTGCACCTGAAGCTAGTAGGTAACCGTGATTTGACCATTTCATACTTGCCTTTGGTCTGGTCTAAGAAGCATCATTCCGGACAAAGATACGCACAAATGGATATAAGTCACGGTAATTTCCAAAAAAATCGGGAGATGGATACAGTGAGGAAATGGTGAACAAAATATATATGTTGCATAAGTGTATTAACATGGATATTGTATTAACAAAAGAAACTAATTCTGATAAAAAAGACCAACAGCAAGGCACAAGACAAAAAGGTCGTGTCCCGGGTGTGTCTACATTAAGAACACATGTCTCAGAAGTGTCCAAGACTTGTCTGAAGGGGGTTTAAACTAGCAAAAAATTAAATAGACATGCCACTTGGTGTGTACCATACATTTAGACTACAAATTTCATTTCAATTGATTATGTACCAATGCACGAGGATCTCCACTAAGCATTCATAGCAGAATGGCTAACGCTTGGGACTCATAATAAGAGACGATTCATACGTGTGCCAGTGTGACGACATGCATATGGCAACTAGTTAGTTGTGTCAGTTCTTCATAGCATGTGGGGTGGCCACACAAGAATCAATTTTGCACATGTACTTTCCGGGCATTTTGTTTGGTATGAGGGATTTATAATTTTGCATTCTCTGTTTTGCTTCCTTACAGGTTCTTCAAGCAATTGTTGGTAGTGTTTCTGCTCCAACAAATGGCTGCTGGGTTGTTCAGGCTCATTGCTGGAGTCAGTAGGACCATGATCATAGCCAACACCGGTGGATCTCTAGCTCTCCTCATTATCTTCATGCTTGGTGGTTTCATCCTTCAAAAAGGCTAGTACTGCAACTCCAAAAATTGAAAAAGCTCTAAGTAAAACAAAGATAAAAGCACAAAGAAGAAATGTGTTTGTGGTTACAAAGAACTAAGAATATGTACATTACCACGAGACTTGCATGATTCCATCCACTTTTTCCCTTCTCTAAAATTTGTTCAATTCTACACGGTTCAAATTAAACGAATGAAGAGTCGCTTCCTATGTGCTAGGTCAAATCCCGAAGTGGTGGGAGTGGGGTTACTGGGTGTCGCCTCTGACCTACAGTTTCAATGCTTTGGCTGTAAATGAGATGTTTGCTCCAAGGTGGATGAACAAATTGGTAAGTTCTTTGTACTTAGCTACCACGCTTTGATTTTCACGTGTTCTTTCCAACTATCAAGTCAATCACTTCAAATTCTCATTCTTAAGAAAGATTGGCGAAAGTTATAAAATGGAGTAGTAAATTTGTTTTCGTTATGCTGTTATAGGCTTCAGATAATGTTACTAGATTGGGCGTTGAAGTGCTAAAGAACTTTGATGTGTTCACTGAAAAAAACTGGCTTTGGATTGGGGCAGGAGCTCTTTTGGGTTTTGCAGTTCTGTTCAACATTCTCTTCACCCTTGCTCTCATGTACTTAAACCGTAAGTTAAAATTATATTCGAAAAGAACTAGGGATTTTCTCTCTTCATTGGAGTGGTGACTGATACTATAGTCTTGTCCATTAAAAATAGCTCTTGGAAAGCCACAAGCTATAATCTCCAAAGAAACAGCAAGGGAGATGGAAGCTGACACAAAAGAAACTAAGGAAGCACCGAGACTTAGAACAACCAGATTGAAGATAGGTTTGCTTCCCCAATCTTTAACAGCTGCTGACGGGAACAATTCAAGTAAGAATCATCCATCTGATATGAATAGTTAATATAGCAATTCCAGAGTCACTTACATTGTAAAAAATTCAGGAGAAATGGGAATCCAACGAATGAGCAGCCAAGCCAGTGTCAATGGCAGAAATGAAGATTCAAATCTTGAGGTTGCATGTGGAGTCACTCCAAAGAGAGGAATGATTCTTCCTTTCACTCCTCTCTCCTTGTCTTTCGATTGCGTGAATTATTATGTGGATATGCCCCCAGTAAGTCACCCTTCTCCTTTTTCAATCCCATTTCAGATCAAATGCTATTCATTTTGGAATATTAGCAATTTAGCACTACTAAGATAATTACTTGTAAACGAAGTCTTAGAAACTCAAGAACTAGCAAATTACGTGGATTGCAACAGGACATGAAGGAACAAGGAGTAATGGAGGACAAGCTCCAACTACTTCAGGAAGTAACCGGTGCATTTAGGCCTGCTGTT
>CM033797.1:34114554-34208625 GCA_019656835.1 Rhododendron ovatum
CTGACCGCACTGATGGGAGTCAGTGGGGCTGGAAAAACAACACTAATGGATGTGCTAGCAGGCAGGAAAACAGGTGGTTACGTTGAAGGTGATGTTAGGATTTCGGGATTCCCCAAGAAACAAGAAACCTTTGCCAGAATTTCTGGATACTGCGAGCAAAATGACATCCACTCACCTCAAGTCACCGTTCATGAATCATTGATTTACTCGGCTTTCCTTCGACTGCCAAAGGAAGTCAATAAGGACGAAAAAATGGTAACTTCCATTCATAAATCACTTGAAGAGCAAATCCAACGGTTCTAGCTGAAATGCCATTGCCAATTTTGGCAAACAACAGTACCAAAAATGTTCTTTACTTGTCTATAGTACTCCCGTGGTTTACATACCATGTTGGAAAAACTAATTCCTATAGCATCTTTGACCATCTGTGATCTTGATATGGCAAGTATTCGGCAAATCCAAGTTTTGGCCAGGGTTTTGCCACATCATTAGAGGAGTGCAATTTTGTTCACGTTCCTTAAAAGAGGATGAACATTACCCTCCTTTCTATTGGTTGAAATGATGTGGATCCCATTACAAAGTGATGTCATGTTCACCATGCAATACACTTTTTGATAAGCATGATATTACTTTGTGATGAGATCCATATTATTTCAACCAATAAGAAGGATGGTAATGTTCACCCTCTTAAGTGGAGGGTGAACAAAACTCAACTCCTCTAATATGATATGATAATGGAAGGTGTAGCACTAAAAATAGCCTTTTTCTTTTGTTTCGTTTCCCAGGTTTTTGTGGATGAAGTGATGGATCTAGTTGAACTAGACAATCTCAAGGATGCTATTGTTGGGCTTCCAGGAATAACGGGTTTGTCAACAGAACAGAGAAAGAGATTGACCATAGCAGTGGAGCTAGTTGCCAATCCATCAATCATATTCATGGATGAACCAACTTCAGGTCTTGATGCAAGAGCAGCAGCAATTGTTATGAGAACTGTGAGAAACACAGTGGATACAGGGAGAACAGTGATTTGCACAATTCATCAGCCTAGCATAGATATCTTTGAAGCATTTGATGAGGTGTCTGTCTATCTCTCTCTCTATAAACGAATATCCGTGTTTATACAAATCTGGTTACATCAAACAATCTTGTGCATCAGCTGCTACTGATGAAAAGGGGAGGACAAGTAGTATACTCAGGACCACTGGGATTCAATTCTCACAAGCTTATTGAGTATTTTGAGGTATTTTACATTCGTGAAAAATCTACTCCATTCTTGGGGAGAGACAACTAGAAATGATTCAACAATTACTTCTTGTTCTAGGCAATTCCTGGAGTTCCCAAAATTAAAGAAAGATACAATCCAGCGACATGGATGCTAGAAGTGAGCTCAGTTGCAGCAGAAGTCCGGCTTGGGATAGATTTTTCTGAACACTACAAATCATCAGCCTTGTATCAGTAAGTAACTAAGTGAAAAGTACATTACAATTTATTCCGTTCTCCATGCATAAGTACGGATTTCACTCCATCAGGTATTGCCAAATCTCTGGCAGCTCTCTTCTGTTAATTGCTTACTATGGGCGACCTACGGTTTCTTGACAAGTTCAACACATCTTGCTATCTGAAAAACTGAACCTGAGAAATATATCTATACACCTATATATACAAATGTATTCCACATTTGTGCATATACAAGAAAAATGAACTTGTAAACATTTGTTAGAATACATATACAGTAGATTAAGCATTTTTTTTCTTACGCAAGGCCGAGAAGAATTTGAAAGCATACCTGAAAATCGGCTTGAAGCTTTTTCAAAAAAATGTTTGATATTACTTCTTTAGTTGTTGGAAAGACTCTTGCATCTGCTTGTTTTCCTGTACTGATAACGAATTATAATACCTAACTACAAACTAAAAAGGAAGATAAAATTTGAGGTAGCTCTTTAAGCATTCAAGAGAATGGTATAGAGCTAATTATCATAAAGGAAACAGAAGCAGAATGTATTGACAAATTTGTTTTTCTTGTGCTTATGAGAGTACAAGCTCTATATACGTAAATAGAAAAATATACATGAACATATGTTTTTCAGACTTATGTTATCAGTGGCAAGACAGGCTGGATCTGTTGAGACCACAAGTGGCTTGAAGTAAGGAATTAATATACAGAAGAGAGCAGCCGAAGTTTTGGCACGACCTGATTGGGTGAAAATCATGGTATACATATGAATAAGCGTTGAATTCAACAAAACCAGTTAAACTATACAATGTGCTTTTTGGATTTTAGATTCTATAGATTCAAACTAATACATGTCCACGAGCAGAAGAAACAAGGCTCTAGTGCAGGAGTTGAGTGCACCTCCAGCGGGGGCCAAAGACCTCTATTTCCCAACACAATTTTCTCAACCGACATGGGGGCAATTCAAATCCTGCCTATGGAAGCAGTGGTGGACTTATTGGAGAAGTCCTGATTACAACCTTGTGAGGTTCTTCTTCACCTTAGCAGCTGCCCTTATGATTGGAACAATCTTTTGGCAGGTTGGGACTAAAAGGTTTGTGTCTACTTTCAACAAAATTTGAAATATATATCAGAGTCATTTGGTGATAGGAGAAAACTTCCATTTTTATATTTTAATTGGACCAGGGGCAACACAAGTGATCTGACAACGGTCATCGGGGCAATGTTTTCTTCTGTCATTTTCATTGGAGTAAATAATTGCAACACCGTACAACCTCTGGTAGCGGTTGAAAGAACAGTATTCTATCGAGAAAGAGCTGCCGGAATGTACTCTGCATTACCTTATGCATTGGCACAGGTGAGGGTAATGTTTGACACAGTCAGCATATACAAGACACAAAATATTGGTATCAAACTATGAAATCAACCAACTGATAGAGAATTCAGTTTTGTGAAGCTTCCATTCAATCTGTCAACCCCAAAACTCAATTCTTTCCTAAATGAGGTTCTCATTTTGTCTCAGATAAAAATTCATGTTACTCATGGATTTGTTGTGAACTGACATACAGGTGATTTTGGAAGTACCATATGTGCTAGTTCAAGCCTCCTATTATGCTCTTATAGTGTATGCCATGGTGGGCTTCGAATGGACAGCGCATAAATTCTTCTGGTTCTTCTTCATCACATATATCTCCTTTCTCTACTTCACGTACTATGGAATGATGACCGTTTCCCTCACCCCAAACCACCAAGTAGCAGCCATTTTTGCCGCTGCTTTCTTTTCACTCTTCAGTCTTTTCTCGGGTTTCTTCATTCCCAGACCGGTAATTTCAATTTTCCCTTAGACTATTACTTTACATAGACACATTTTGACACCATTTCCCCCACTTTTAATTGATTTTTTTAGAGCCTCCCAAAGTGGTGGATATGGTATTACTGGATCTGCCCAGTTGCGTGGACAGTTTACGGGCTCATTGTGTCACAGTATGGTGATATTGTGGACACCATTAAAGTGCCCGGGGTGTTGCCTGATCCAACTGTAAAATGGTACTTGGAGCATCATTTCGGCTATGAAACAAACTTCATCGGACCAGTTGCTGGGGTATTGGTTAGTTTCACAGTCTTCTTTGCCTTCATGTACGCTTACTGCATCAAAACTTTGAACTTCCAAAGGCGGTAGCAGAGATTGTGGCGTCAAATAGTCCATTTATCGCATATAGTCAGATGAAAACATGTTCGTAAATGTACTTTTACCAGCGCGTAGATGTAAGGGATGTACTGAAAGTTTATAGTGGATCATGTAAACATTTAGAACACTGAAGTGAAATAAAAAGCAATATTGCTTTCCTAATAGAAGATTGAAAGATGTAGCATCTCAGCCAATTCAAGCTGCATCATCAAAAGCCTTTTGTTTCTTCTTATTATGTAATTGGTTAGTACTTATTTGGGTCTATATATTTTCACAAATGAAATATTTTGAGTTCTTCCAAATTTTCATTCACATTATACCGCAATAAAGATTACAGTATAGAAATCAAACTAAACTCCAAATGCCTTAAGACTTAAGAGAAACCCCTACTCCCATCAGACCACCTGAACTATTTCAAAAGTCTACACAACATGCAGAAGCAATGAAAAAATCAACGTACCGTAAACCAAGTTTCAACCATTTAATAAACTGATTTTGATAGGTTCTGAGGAGAAGGAACTGATATGTCTGTAAACGACAACAGACAACATCGCGCTCACACTAGAACACAAATTTACGTGGTTTGGCATAAACCTTAAGTCATCGGGTGAAGAACAACAAAGAAGCTTCCCAATGCAATAGGAGAATACAATGAGCAGCTTAGGAATATATCTGCAACTCTCACATCAAAAGGTCTAGCGGAAAAAAAAAACTCAATTCGACCAAGAAAAACCTCACTATTTTCTTGTAGTGGGCCGGACAGCAGGTTTCATGACTCGGACCGACTGTGTAAGGACCCAACAGCCAAGCCCTAACGGCTTGACGGGCGGTTCGGTCTGTGGCATTGAGGGCGGGTCAAGGTTGGTTCGACAGATGGGTTAGACAGGGCGGAGCCACATCGGTGCCAAGTACATGCCATCCTGCAGTCGTCATGCTTACCCTCGAGAGCCGGTTATTGGTGACGTCATGGAATGCATGAGCATGAAGGTCGACTGGTACATGATAAACCCTAACTATATACGCCGTTACTATCTTCACAAAGTTTTGTTCCCTTTCTCCCTTGGGTTGAGAGTTGAGATTGACTTAGGTATCAGAGTGCCTTTCGGCTGCGTACGGCCAGTTCGGCAATAATTGGTGGCTCATTTTGCAGGCTAAGGAATGTCTGCAAGAGAGAGGAGTGCAAGCAGATCCAACCCTTTGTAGAGTTTTACGAGCAGAACCGGATCACAGCCCACATTGCCCATTAATTGCTAGTCGAAAAACAGTACATTGAACCACAATATCCATCAATAATGCAAGAAATAGTACCGGTAAAGCCAACAAAGTGAATTGAAGATACTGATGAATTTGCGCATAAAATCGATAAACTAGGCAACTAAAATATATTCAGCAGAAATTAAAAAAAAAAACGAACTACAATTGACTTGGCTATATTGTTCCGGAACCGAAATCATAGAAAGATCACCCAACAACGAAATTGCCGAGATAATTGCATACGCAACTCTTGATCAGTGCGGCGGTAGCTTCAATACATTCCACATTGGCAGCAGCGAAGACCGCTTCGATATAATTCATGTATCTAACGTTCGTAGGCAAATGTTTTTTTTTTTTCTGAAAGCGTCAAGCCCGAAGGAGTGCACTAAACTACCTATTATGGGATTCAGGACACTCTGCAAAGCAAATCAATACCATGTGCCGATATAAAAATTTCGTCCAAAATAAGATAGAGAGATCTCAAACCAAATCCCACCGCAAACCAATAAACAATCTATTGGAACGTGGAAACCAGTGTAATTGGGGGAATCTAAGGCCTTGTTGATGTTCGGCTAAAAAATTCATTCTCGATTTTTTTTTATGAAAAAATTTCGTATTTGTTAGCTTTTTTTTTTAGATTATTGCTTCAGAAATATAAAAAGCAAAAAATTATAATTGAAATTCAATTTTTTTGAATAAAGACAAAATAAGCTAATTTGTTTCGCCTTTATTTTTAAAAAATAGATTTTGATGGTAATTTTTTATTTTTTAGATTCATTTCGTCATGATGAAGCAATAATTCACACAAAAAAATTGACGAAAAAATAACAAATGCAAAAAAAAATTGAAGAAGGACAAAAAATAATTGAGAATGGAATTTGTAGCCGAACAAGACCTAAGGCTCTGTTTGGAACTTAAGAATAGAAAAAAAATTAAAGTAAAAATTTACTATTCATTAAAACTTGATGTTGGAAGTTAAATGTGCAAAACTAGAAACCAAGTAACAATAATATATCATTCATTCACATTCTAGTTTCTAACAAATTCTATCACTTTCTGTTTTCCTTTCCCTATTAGTTAGGTAATCATTTTACTTCTCACATCGGTGGGTCATGAGAAACTGTAGTGGGATATAAACAAAGGCCAACCAGTTACTATTAACTCGAAGTTGATTTTTTGAGCCCACGTGACTAGACTAAGAGTTAAACAGATTAGTTGAAACGAATCATTACACAAACGGACCTCACAGTGGGTGTAGGACTAGTGGTTTTGTTTATCTTTTCACAAATTTTATTGATTGGGGCCGACGTGTAAATATGTGTTGTGTTTGGTTCTAGGCCTACTTTTTCCCAAGGCAAGCTATTGCCGTGTTAGCAACATCTGATACTACCGGAGGCGGGGGGGCTGCTGTCCCGGACTTCCGGGCCCGCTCCGGTCTCACTCCAATGATCTGAAACGTTCACTTTGTAGAGCTCGTCGAGTAGAATAACTATGCAAAAAATCAGCTTAATTGGATATAATTAAATACTTGATCGGAGCCCATATAACTCTCGGTCCATGGGTTACAATGGATTTGATTCAGTGTTTCGGATTCATTCTTTTTAAGATAAAAAGATTCCGATCAGGCACTTAATAATATCCAATTAAGCTGATTTTTTTCATAGTTATTCTACTCGACGAGCTCTACAAAGTGAACGTTTCAGATCATCGGAGCGAGACCGGAGCGGGCCCGGAAGGCCGGGACAGCAGCACGCTGCTGCCCCCTTTGGGCAGCAGCCCCCCCGCTTCCTGATACTACCATGTGAGAATGAGGCCAATTGAAATAAAGGCAGGAACAGACTAAATGTTAAGATTATGCATATGGATTTAGGAAACACTCTCTCTAACTCTAAATGTTACTCTAACCATGAGTTGTTTCGCCAAAAATATTATGTAGGTTACGTACGTGCTAGCATTATTGGCACAGATATTATTGTGAAACAATATCGTTTCTGAAAAAATCCGAACTATAGACAAACATTCGTCCAAAGACAAAACATAACTCTTGAGAAAACGAGAGACAAAACTCTCATAGATCAAACGACAAGTCGTTGATCTGAAGAGATGGAAGAAAAACAAAACAAAGAGAAAAGTATCGAGACCCTTCTCTTCGATAGCCTTTTAAGGGTGTGAAACCCTAGGGAGAGAGGGGAAGGAAGAAGAAAGATATAGGTGGCGGCTAGAGTTTTAAGAGAGAGAGAGTAGTAGTAGTAGTATCAAAGAGCAAATTAAAAGTTACAAATCAAACTCTATAGTCTAGTATTGGCAGTGCAATATATATAGAAATGTTTAAGCTAGTAGATACGGTGAACCTACAAGCCTTTTTGTGGATTGTATTTGTACCAATTCTGAGGCGAAAAAGTGAAATAGAGTGACAGAGTTCCACTACTTCTATACCCATCCAGCTAAAAGGACTTTTTGAAGGTTTTATCTTTATTAAAAAAAAAAAATCACATATGTTAGTTTTGCTTTAATTTTTTCTGGATTATTAATTCGTTTTGATAAGAGAAATCGGAAAAGTAAACTTTATTTTACTTTTATTCTAATATTTTGAAAAATAACCATTTTTCAACTAAAAAGTTCAAAAAAGAAAAGAAAAAGAGAGGTTTTTTTGGCTTAAAAGTGGAGATTTTCCAAAATATTTGGGTAAAAGAATTTTTTTTTTTTTTACTTTTCTGATTCGTCTCATCGAGAAGAATCAATAATTTACAAAAGTTTGGCACAAAACTAACACGAAAAAAATTTGAATAAGGACAAAATGTGCTTAACTTAACGTAACTATACAGGTCAACTGAAAGTAGAGATAGACCAATGTCACGACCCAACCCGGAATTATGACCGGCCAGTGAAAAGAAATAACTGAAAGGCCATCTTTACATCTTAGTTGCAAATTTTTTTTCTAAAATATCAATAGTTTCTTTATTATGAAAACAAATGCAGAAGTGTTTATTCGATTGAAAACAACTTTAATATTTACAGAGTTGTCTAGTGCAAAAACATACTCCCTCCGCCCTAAATTGAATGTCAATTTTTGATATCTGTGTCAATTTCAATTCCTTATATCTTTCAAAATGGATCTCAAAAAATATGCAATATAGATCTTGTTTGATAGTTCTCGATTAGTTTTATTATACAAAGTTTTCAAACTCATGAAAAACATTATAAATTGAAAGATATAAACGATAAAAAATGACACAAGTTTCAAAAATTGTCATCCTTTTTGAAACGGAGAGAGTAAGTATTAGCCCATAGGCCTTACATTACAATCTTTTACTCACCCGTAGGCTTACATTACAACTTGTGGCCGGACACTACTATATGCTGTACCAATTACAAACAATTTTACAAGGGTTTTACAACTTCTGCAATCCATTGAAATACCGAAATCGAAAACAGCAACATCAACAGCAGGAAGGACTAGAGAGACTAGTCAATTATCTATCTATATCCTAAAACCCAAAATTCTGTGGACCCGAGACTAAATATGTGAACCCAGTGTGGTGGAAAGAGGCTTGGAACATCATCACGTGGTGGCCCAAGAGCACTGAATAATCTCTCATATTGAAGGCTTTTAAAGCCATAGACAGTGCCATGTGAACAGTACCCTAACTTTGACCTATCCTTATAGATTTAGGAAACACTCTTCTCCAACTCTAAACATTACTCTAACCATTTTTCCAAACTAGGAGGGTTAGGCCCCGCAACTATAATTAGGAAACTTTGTTTTCATCAAGAATGAATGTTATAGCCTAGCTAGCTATAGGGAATTAACCTATTAATTCAAGAGCTAGCAAGCATTACTTTTCCTTCTTCTAAAGTAGTACTCCTAGCTAGCAATGGGCCACTACATATAATTTCAACCCACTGGAAGGCAAAACTCAAAAGAGCACTACGTCAAGCACAGTGACAAGAAATACGAACTATAAGCTAACTGTGAGAACCCATCATGGTAGAGTCCCACATCGGTGGGTTATGGGTTATGGGTTATGAGAAACTGTAGTGGAATATAAACGAATACCGATTAGCTACTATTAATTTGAGGTTAATTTTTGGAGTCACGTGGCTTGGCTAAGAGTTAAGCAGATTAGCTGAAGCGAATCGTTACATAAATGGAGCTCACAGCGGGTGTAGGACTAGTGGTTTTGCTCATCTTTTCACAAATTTTATTGATTGGGGCCGATGTGTAGACATGTGTTGGGTTTGGTTCTAGGCCTACTTTTTCCAAAGCCAAGCTATTGCCGTGTAGTAGTATACTATCAACATCTGATACTACGTACCATGTGAGAATGGGGAGTGCCCATTGAAATGAAGGCAGGAACAGACTAGATGTTAAGATTATATAGATTTAGGAAACACACTCTCTAACTCTAAACATTACTCTAACCACGAGTTCTTCCGCCAAAAATATCATGTAGGATACGAGCATTATTGGCACAGGTATTATTGTGAAGCAATATTGTCTCTAAATTGAAAGAACCTGAACTATAGACAAACATTCGTCCAAAGACGAAACAAAACTCTTGAGAAAACGAGAGACAAAATTCTCACAGATCAAACGACAAGTCATTGATCTGAAGAGATGAAAGAAAAACAAAACAAAGAGAAAAGTATCGAGACCCTTCCCTTCGACAGCCGTTTAAGGGTGTGAAACCCTAGGGGGAGAGGGGAAGGAAGAAGAAAGATATGGGTGGCTGCTAGAGTTTTAAGAGAGAGAGAGAGAGAGAGAGAGAGAGGTTAGTAGTATCAAAGAGCAAATTAAAAGTTACAAATCAAACTCTATAGTCTAGTATTGGCAGTGCAATATATAGAAATGTTTAAGCTAGTAGTTACGGTGAACCTACAAGCCTATTTGTCAATTGTAATTGTACCAATTCTGAGGCGAAAAAGTGAAATAGTGTGAAGAGAGTTCCACTACTTCTATACCACTTAGCTAAAATAACTTTTTGAAGGTCATCCTTATTAAAAAAAAAATTAACGTACGTTTGTTTTGCTTTAAGTTTTTCTGGGTTATATATTGATTCGTTTTGATAAAAAAAATCAAAAAAGTAAACTTTTTTTTACTTTTATCCAAATATTTTGAAAAATAACCACTTTTCAACTAAAAAGAAAAGAGAGAGAGGCTTTTTTGGCTTAAAAGTGGAGATTTTCCAAAATATTTGGATAAAAGAATTTTTTTTTTTACTTTTTTGGTTCGTCTCATCGAGAAGAATCAATAATCTTCCAAAGTTTGGCGCAAAACTAACACGGAAAAAATTTGAATAAGGACAAAATGTGCTTAACTTAGCGGAACTAGACAGGTCAAGTGAAAGTAGAAATAGACCCAATGTCACGACCCAACCCGGAATTATGACCGACCAGTGAAAAGAAATCACCAAGGTCATCTTTACATCTTAGTTATGATTTTTTTTTCTAAAATATCAGTAGTTTCTTTATTACGAAAACAAATGCGGAAGTGTTTATTCCATTGAAAACAACTTTAATATCTACAGAGATGTCTAGTGCAAAAACATAAGTATTAGCCCATAGGCCTTACATTACAATCTTTTACTCACCCGTAGGCTTACATTACAATTTGTGGCTGGACACTACTATAGGCCGCACCAAATACAAATAGTTTTACAAGGATTTTTCAACTTCTACAATCCAATGAAATACTGAAATTGAAAACATCAACATCAACAGTAGGAAGGACTAGAGAGACTAGTCAATTATCTATCCGTGTTCTGAAACCCAAAATTATGTGGGACCCAAGACTAAATATGTGTACCCAACCGCCATGTGGTGGCCCAAGGGCACTAAATAATCTCTCATTCAGAAGGCTTAAAGCCATAGACAGTGACATGTAAACACACTAGCTATGACCTATCCATATACATTTAGGAAACACTCTTCTCTAACTCTAAACTTTACTCTAATTAACCATTTTTCCAAACTAGGAGGGTTAGGCTACTATATATAATTAATTAGGAAACTTTGTTTTCATCAAGAATGAATGTTATAGCCTAGCTAGCTATAGGGAATTAACCTATTAATTCAAGATCTGGCCAGCATTACTTTTCCTTCTTCTAAAGTACTAGCAAGCAATGGGCCACTCTATATAATTTCAACCCACTGGAAGGCAAAACTCCAAAAAGCACGCACTACGTCAAGCACAGTGACCAGAAATACGAATTATAAGCAAATTGTGACTTGTGAGTCTGGGGTCTTATTGGGGTGGGATCTACTCAAGCTTGTCTAGAGTTCTGCCACCAGCTTTTTAAGCAATTTTTTTTGGCTTTTTTTTTTTTTTGTGTTATTAAGATTTTCTTATATAGAACATATTCATTCATCTCCGAAAAAGAAAGATGGAGGACGTCGAGAAAGTGCATGATTCAATAAGCCAAAACATAAGCAGGAGTGTCCGCATGAGCAATTGGAGTACTATGGAAGAAGATCATAGCCAAAACCAAAAGAGTAGTCATGCGGAGGAAGAAGAAGAAGCTCTCAAATGGGCTGCTTTAGAGAAGTTGCCAACGTATGCTAGGTTACGAACAAGCATCATAAAATCTTTCGTGGAGAGCACAGTGGTACACAGGGAGGTTGATGTGCGGAAACTTGATTTGAATGATCGAACACTACTCATCGATAGTCTCTTTAGGGTTCCTGAGGAAGATAACGAGAAATTCTTGAAAAAGTTCAGAAACCGAACTGAGAAGTAAGTTAATTAATTTTTCCTATATATTGATGGTGCCTTTCTAGACACTTACTTAGGTCTGAGTTTAACATTTGACCGCAAGGGATTTTATTTTAACATATTTCTTGAATAATTTTGCAAAATTATGTGGTAGAATGATCGATGTGTGCATAGAAAATAAAAGTATAAATTAATGTAACATGCATGCATATATATAAAAACAACCGTGGTATATGATAGTAATAATTAAAATTGAAGACCTAACGATCAACTATATAGTTTTAGTTAAGCGTCCTTTTAGACGAGAGACACTTAACTTATTCACGGAGGAGCCGTGAATAAGTTGTTCGCGAAGGCGGTACATCTCACATGTCCATTTCAGCAATCAACTGTCCGAATTTTTAAAAAAAAACTCCCGAATTTTTTTTTAAAATCCGGACCGTCCAAAATACTTTTGAACGCTTGCCATTCACCTCTGTAAAACTTTTTTTAGGTACGGAAACCTCCGTAAACATGGTTTTCTCCCTTTTAGACATGTTAAATCGTTCTTATGGAGTATTACTTTTAACTGTCGGGTATTCGATACAGGTACCTGATCGAACTTTTGGAAGGTTTCATGTCATTAATCATTTTTTTCCTTCTTCTTCTTTGTCATTTCAGGGTTGGGATTATCCTTCCAACGGTGGAAGTTAGGTTTGAGAATTTAACCATAGAAGCGGATTGCTACATTGGGGACAGAGCTCTTCCCACTCTTCCAAACACGGCCTTAAATATTGCCGAGTCAGCATTGAGTTTGGTTGGTATCCGATTAGCCGAAAGAACAAAGCTCACAATTTTGAGAGATGCCTCCGGTATTATAAAACCATCAAGGTAAACTTCATTGAGTTCTCTTTTCTTTTTTTGTCACACTAAGTACATACGCTCCTGGCAAGAATCAAACCCTTATTTTCATTTGAAAAAGTTGAGGAAGTACCATGCATTGGGCTAGAAGCCCTATTGGCAAACTTCATTCGTCTAAAGAGATAATAATACATCTACTAGCGTTTACCTTCAAAGCATTCATAAATATTGTTTCTAAAATCGTCAAGGAATTGCCACCCAAAAAAAAAAACCGTTCACGTGCAAAGCATTCTTAAAATATATTGGTTCTAAAATCCTTGTTCATGCATGGTTAGGGCTAATATATTTTGAGGATATAATTACCTAAATCTTTTATAGGATGACACTTTTACTGGGCCCACCATCTTCTGGGAAGACAACCCTCTTGTTGGCGCTGGCTGGAAAGTTGGACCCCACCTTGAAGGTAAGGTTTACAAGAATCCCTCCTCCATGACCCATGATTAAGGATAACATTTTATGTTTGGATATTGCAAAAACAGATTGAGGAAAATTGAGAGTATATGTTTGAATACATTTTCTCATTCCTTTACAAAACCCATCAATAATTTGCAAATTTTATTATTGTTTTAAGTACGTAATCTTGTGGAGCAGGTAAGAGGAGAAGTAACTTATAACGGACACAGGCTCAACGAGTTTGTACCGCAAAAAACGTCAGCATATATAAGCCAAAATGATGTTCATGTGGGAGAAATGACTGTGAAAGAAACCCTGAATTTCTCCGCAAGGTGCCAAGGGGTTGGGTTCCGATATGGTACTAAATCCAATCAAATTTTACCAAATTTCACACGTAGGTTGTGTGTTTATATATATATTTTTTGGTCCCGTTTTCATGATAATGACTAAATTGTACTAGAACTGTTAACTGAGCTTGCAAGAAGGGAGAGAGATGCTGGAATTTTTCCTGAGGCCGAGGTTGACCTTTTCATGAAGGTAGTTGCCACACACATAAATAGTTTGGGTGAATATTGGTCGTTTTTTAAAATATAATCATTCTCTCTTTTGTATATTTTATATATATTAGGCAACTGCATTGGAAGGTGTAGAGAGCAACCTAATTATCGACTACACCCTCAGGGTAACACTAATAAGCTTGACTCGATCGTATTAACTCAACAATTTGTTAAATTAGAGTTAGTTTAATTTGTGAGTCTCTACTGTTTATACTTATACAGATATTGGGACTTGATGTATGTCGTGACACGATTGTTGGAGATGAGATGAAGCGAGGAATATCAGGAGGACAAAGAAAGCGAGTAACAACAGGTTGACCCCCTTTTTGATTTGAAAAAGAGTATAAATTGCATAAGTTGCTGAAAGTCGAATAATCATCTAACCAAATTCCATGCATAGAAACCCAAATAAAAGATTCTCGAAATTTCATAATGTAACTACCGACTTGACGCAGGGGAGATGATTGTTGGGTCCACCAAAACTCTATTCATGGATGAGATATCAACAGGCCTTGATAGCTCCACAACATTTCAAATAGTGAAGTGCTTGCAGCAGATTGCACACCTCACCGAAGCTACCATCCTAATGTCCGTACTCCAGCCCGCTCCTGAGACGTTTGATCTATTCGATGACATCATTCTCTTATCAGAGGGCCAGATTGTTTATCAGGGCCCTCGAGAGCACACACTTGAGTTCTTCCAGAGTTGTGGGTTCAATTGCCCACAGAGGAAAGGAACCGCTGATTTCTTGCAAGAGGTATGATCACACGTAATGAGACTATAGCATTATGGTGCGTCAAGGCCCACCATTACTTGAGCCGAGGCCCAAACATGAAAATACAGTAAAGGCCCAATTTAGGCCCAGGCATGTTTGACATTTCTGGAAGTCAGCCTTCGTTATAGTAAAGAAAGAACTGGTTTCATCTTTAATGAATTTTTTTTCAACATCTAGACATATTTTATTTCTTTTTACTTTATTTTGATCGAGTAAGCAAATATTACCCTGTCTAGAATAGGAATTTAATTTGGAAGAAATCTCACAAAAAACAAAAACAAAAAAGTCACGATTTTGACCTTTAAGTGTTTTCCTCCAAAATTTGGTTCATATTGTTTAAGGTCTCATTCTACTAAGTTTATTATTTTTTAAGTACTTATTTTTCGCTTTACGAGACGGCTCATTCTCTCATAAGATATCATCTTTAACTCAAAAATAAATACTTATTTCTCTTGGCAGAATGGGGTAATTCTTCGGCCTCTTCTTGTTGAGATGAGTTGAAAAAAAGAGCACGTAAACAAACAAGGCCTTAAGCCAAGGCTATCTCTATTCTAATTTCTCACAGGTTACCGCAAGGAAGGACCAAGAGCAATACTGGGCCGACACAACCAAACCATACAGATACATATCAGTCACTGAGTTCGCGAGCAGATTCAAACGATTCCACGCGGGCCTCCAGCTCAAGAATGAGCTCTCGGGCCCTTACGACAAGGCCCAAAGCCACGCAGCTGCTCTAGTCTACAAAAAATATCCAGTCCCCATGTGGGAACTTCTCAAGGCCTCATTTGACAAAGAATGGCTGCTGATCAAGAGAAACTCCTTCGTGTACGTATTCAAGACCGCACAGATCATCATTGTGGCGATCATCACATCAACGGTTTTCCTGAGAACTAAAATGCACGCTGGGAATGAAGTGGATGGGGCTATGTATATTGGTGCACTTTTGTTCACCATACTCATCAACATGATCAATGGTTTTTCTGAACTAGCACTTACCGTGCAAAGGCTTCCAGTGTTTTATAAGCACAGAGACCTGCTGTTTTACCCAACTTGGGCTTTCACCCTCCCTACTTTCCTGCTCAGAATACCAATATCGGTGCTCGAGTCCATTGCTTGGACTGTCATGACATATTACACAATTGGATATGCACCTGAAGCTAGCAGGTAACTGTGAATTGACCATTTCATACTTCCATTGGTTTGGTCTAAGAAGCATGATCCCAGATATTAGATTGTTAACCATCAATTTAACTAAATGCTTTAGCTGTTAGAGAGAGTAGCAAATTTATTATTTATATTCTTAATAAGCCCCCTCAAGTGTAACCAGATTCTCTCCATAAGCGGGCTAAACACGTGTAAATTTTAATCATTAGGTAGGCATACATTGATATTCAAACACAGGATCTATTGCCTGCTCTGATACCATATTAGAGCATCTACAATGGCCTAACCAAAATTGGATAGCCAAAAGTTACCGCATCACCTTTCGGTTTTTCTTCCTTACAGGTTCTTCAAGCAATTGTTGGTAGTGTTTCTGCTCCAACAAATGGCTGCTGGGTTGTTCAGGCTCATTGCTGGAGTCGGTAGGACCATGACCATAGCCTACAGTGGTGGAACTCTAGCTCTCCTCATTGTCGTCGTGCTCAGTGGTTTCATCCTTCCAAAAGGCTAGTACTCCAACTCCCCAAAAAAAAAAAGAAGTCAAAACACTTAAAAGTAAAAACGACGACAAAAGCACAAATATAGAAATGTGTTTGTGGTTACAGAGAATTAAAAATATGCACATTACTACGAGACTCGCATGATTCCATCAATCCATCCACTTTTTCTCTTCTCTAAAATTTGTTGAATTCTAGACGGTTAAAATTAAACTAAGTCACTTCCTAAATATGTGCCAGGTCAAATCCCCAAGTGGTGGGAGTGGGGTTACTGGGTGTCGCCTGTGACCTACGGTTTCAATGCTTTGGCTGTAAATGAGATGTTTGCTCCAAGGTGGATGAACAAATTGGTAAGTTTTTTGTACTTTGTTACCACGCTTTGATTTTCACGTGTTCTTTCCAACTACCAAATCAATTTCCTAAGAAAGATTATGGAAAGTGATAGAAGGGAGTGGTAATTTGTTTTCTCTATGCTGTTATAGGCTTCGGATAATGTTACTACATTGGGTGTCAAAGTGCTAAAGAACTTGGATGTGTTCGCTGAAAGAAACTGGCTTTGGATTGGGGCAGCAGCTCTTTTGGGTTTCGTAGTTCTATTCAACATTCTCTTCACCCTTGCTCTTATGTACTTAAACCGTAAGTTAAAAAAATCATGTGAAAAAAGAACTATGGATTTCTCTCTTCATTCTAGTGGTGACTGATACTATAGTCTTGTCCATTAAAAATAGCTCTTGGAAAGCCACAAGCTATAATCTCCAAAGAAACAGCGAGGGCGATGGAAGCTCACACAGAAGAAACTAAGGAAGCACCAAGACTTAAAACAACCAGATTGAAGATAGGATCAGCTGCTGACGGGAACAATCCAAGTAAGAAACATCGACATATAAACACATACACAATCTGCATGAATGGTTTAATTTCAGAGTCACTTACATGGAAAAAATTCAGGAGAAATAGAAATCCAACAAATGAGCAGCCAATCCAGGGTCAACAGTAGAAATGAAGATTCAAGTCTTGAGGTTGCTCGTGGAGTTGCTACAAAGAGAGGAATGATTCTTCCTTTCACTCCTCTCTCCTTGTCTTTTGATTGTCTGAATTACTTTGTGGATATGCCCCCAGTAAGCGACCCTTTTCCTCTTTCAATCCCATTTTAGGTCAAATGCCTCTACACTATTCTTGTGGCATATTAGCAATTTAGCACTACTAAGATAATTCCTTTTCGACAAACCACTAAGATAATCCTTGTAAACAAAGTATTTTAAACACAAGTACTAGCAAATTATGTGGATTGCAACAGGAGATGAGGGAACAAGGAGTAACAGAGGACAAGCTCCAATTACTTCAGGAAGCAACCGGTGCATTTAGGCCTGGTGTTCTGACTGCACTGATGGGAGTCAGTGGGGCTGGAAAAACGACACTAATGGATGTGCTAGCGGGCAGGAAAACAGGTGGTTACATTGAAGGTGATGTTATGATTTCAGGATTCCCCAAGAAACAAGAAACCTTTGCCAGAATTTCTGGATACTGTGAGCAAAATGACATCCACTCACCCCAAGTCACCGTTCATGAATCCTTGATTTACTCGGCTTTCCTTCGACTGCCAAAGGAAGTTAAAATGGACGAAAAGATGGTAACAAACTTCCATTCATAAATCACTTAAGAGCAAACCCAATGGTTCTAGCTGAAATGCCATTGCCAATTTTGGCCAACCACGGTGCCAAAACTGCCTCTTATTTGGCTATAGTGCTCCCATGGTTCACTGCCATATCGGCAAAACTAATTCCTATATCATCTTTGACCATCTGTGATCCTCATATAGCAAGTAATTGGCAAAGCCAAGTTTTGGCCAGGGTTTTGGCACATCATTAGAAGGGATCTCTTTAGGTGCTAAGCCAAAAGATAGTTTTGGCTTGGCATCAGAGATGCTCTAATATGGAATGATAATGGAAGGTGTAGCACTAAAAACGGTCTCTTTTTTTTGCTTCATTTCCAGGTTTTTGTGGATGAAGTGATGGATCTAGTTGAACTAGACAATCTCAAGGATGCTATTGTTGGGCTTCCAGGAATAACAGGTTTGTCAACAGAACAGAGAAAGAGATTGACGATAGCAGTGGAGCTAGTTGCCAATCCATCAATCATATTCATGGATGAACCAACTTCGGGTCTTGATGCAAGAGCAGCTGCAATTGTTATGAGAACTGTGAGAAACACAGTGGATACAGGGAGAACAGTGGTTTGCACAATACATCAGCCTAGCATAGATATCTTTGAAACATTTGATGAGGTGTTAGTCTTTCTCTCTCTATATATGAACAGCCGAGTATATACACAAATCTAGTTACACCAAATAATGTTGTGCATCAGCTGCTACTGATGAAAAGGGGAGGACAAGTAATATATTCAGGACCACTGGGACGCAACTCTCACAAGATTATTGAGTATTTCACGGTACTTTAAATTCGTGAAAAATTAACTCCATTGTTAGGGTTACAGAGACAACTAGAGATGATTCAACACTTACTACTTATTCTAGGCAATTCCTGGAGTTCCCAGAATTAAAGAAAGATACAATCCAGCGACATGGATGCTAGAAGTGAGCTCAGTTGCAGCAGAAGTCCGACTTGGAATAGATTTTTCTCAACACTACAAATCATCAGCCTTGTATCAGTAAGTAACTAAGCGAAAAGTACAATACAATTTGTTCCTTTCTACATGCATAAGTACGGAATTGACTCCATCAGGTATTTGCCAAATCTCTGGCAGCTCTCTTCTGCTAATTAATTGCTTGCTTTAGGCAACTTGCGGGTTCTTGACAAGTCCAATATATGCTGAAAACAAGAAACTGAGAAATATATCTATACACCTATATATACAAACCTATTACACATATACAAGAAAAATAAATTTGTTAACATATGTTAGAATGCATATACAGTCAATATGAACCAACTTGCTTCTGAAAAAAAAAAAAGGCATTTTTTCCCAGGCAAGGCTGAGAAGAATTTGAAGGCATACCTGAAAATGAGCTTGAAGCTTTTTCAAACAAATTGTTTGATATTACTTCTTTAGTTGTTGGAAAGACTTTTGAATCTGCTTGTGTTCATGTAATCAAAACAAACTATAATACCTAACTACGAACTTAAAAGGAAGTTAAAAGTTTGAGGTAGTTCTTTTAGCACTGAAGCGAATGGTATAGTGCTAATTGTCATAAAGGAAACCAAAGCAGAATGTTATCACAAGGAAGCAAGACAACTAATAAATCACGGTTTTTGAATATGCTTGTGAAACGAAGTCCCACATCGCCTGCCCCTTGGGTACTAGAGTAAACGAAGTATAAGTGTGAGAGCACCCGCACTTCAACAGCTAGCTTTTGGGTTTGAGTTCTAACCAATTCTACTTTGTGCTTATGCTAAAAAGTAAAAATCAAATATATTGACAAATTTGTTTTTCTTGTGCTTATGAGAGTACAATCGCTATATACGTAAATAGGAAATTATACGTTAACATATGTTTTTTTTATGTTGTCAGTGGCAAGACAGGCTGGACCTGTTGATACCACAAGTCGCTTGAAGTAAGGAATTAATAAACAGAACAGAGCAGCCGAATTTTGGCACGACCGGATAGGGTGAAAATCTTAGTATACATATGAAATGCGTGTAGAAATGAATAAGCATTGAAATCAATAAAATTTATAAACTAGTCAAAACAATGCAATGTCCTTTTCGGATTTTAGATCCTATAGGTTCAAACTAATACACGTCCATGAGCAGAAGAAACAAGGCTCTAGTGCAGGAGTTGAGTGCACCTCCACCGGGGGCAAAAGACCTCTATTTCCCAACACAATTCTCTCAATCAACATGGGGGCAATTCAAATCCTGCCTGTGGAAGCAGTGGTGTTCTTATTGGAGAAGTCCTGCTTACAACCTTGCGAGGTTCTTCTTTGCCTTAGCAGCTGCCCTTGTGAGTGGAACAATCTTTTGGAAGGTTGGGGCAAAAAGGTTTGTGTCTAATTCCAACAAAATTTGAAATATTTATCAATTCATTTGTTGGAGAAAACGTCCATTTCTATATTTTAATTTGGACCAGGGACAACGCAAGTGATCTGGAAACGGTCATCGGGGCAATGTTTGTTGCTGTCCTTTTTGTTGGAGTAAATAATTGCAAAACAGTACAACCTCTGGTAGCTGTTGAAAGAACAGTAATTTATCGAGAAAGAGCTGCCGGAATGTACTCTGCATTACCATATGCCTTGGCACAGGTGAGGGTAATGGTTGACATAGTCAGCATATACGTGACACAAAGTAGAGTATTCAACTTTATCCCTCAATATTCATAGAGTTGTTGTGAACTGACATGCAGGTGATTGTGGAAATACCATATGTGCTAGTTCAAGCCTCTTATTTTGTTCTTATAGTGTATGCCATGGTGGACTTCGAATGGACAGCGCCTAAATTCTTCTGGTTCTTCTTCATCACATATATCTCCTTTCTCTACTTCACGTACTTTGGAATGATGACCGTTTCCATAACACCAAACCACCAAGTAGCAGCCATTGTTGCCTCTGCTTTCTTTACTCTCTTCATTCTTTTCTCGGGTTTCTTCATTCCCAGATCGGTAATTTCAAATTCCCCTCAGACAATTTTTTTTACATACACGCACATTTTGACACCGTTCCTCCCCCTTGTTTTTGATTTTTTTAGAGAATCCCAAAGTGGTGGATATGGTACTACAGGATCTGCCCAGTGGCGTGGACAGTCTATGGGTTTATTGTGTCACAGTATGGTGATATTGTGGACACCATTAAAGTGCCCGGGGTGGTGCCTGATCCGACTGTAAAATGGTACTTGGAGCATCATTTCGGCTATGAACCAAACTTCATCGGACCAGTCGCTGGCGTATTGGTTAGTTTCACGGTCTTCTTTGCCTTCGTGTATGCTTACTGCATCAAAACTTTGAACTTCCAAAGGCGGTAGCAGAGATTGTTGCTTCAAATGGTCCATTTGTCTCATACCTTAGGATGAAAACATGTTTGCAAATGTACTTTTACCACCGAGTAGATGTAATGGATGCAATGAAAGTTTCTAGTGTGATCATGTTAATATGTAGACTCTGAAGTGAAACTTCTTGAATAAGAAGCAATACTGCTTTCCTACTAGAAGATTGAAGGAAAAGTCTACAATACACACCCCTTAAAATGGTGTATCATATGCACCTATTTTATGGTTCATTCATAACATTTTAGTGTGTTTCGTAACTTTTGTTCTAAAATTCATAACCTTTCAGCAGTATGATTTATAATATTTTCATTATGATTCATAACATTTTAGAGTATCTCGTAACTTTTATATGAATCATAACTTTTTAGCAATATGATTTGTAATATTTTCTCTATAATTCATAACATTTTGGGGTTGCATATGATATACACCCAAATAAATGGTGTGTATTGTAGTCTTTCCCAAGATTGAAAGACAGATTATATCAGCAATTCAAGCTGCATCATCAAAAGCCTTTTGTTTCTTCTTATTCTGTCCTAGTTAGTTAGTTCTTATTTGGGTCTATTGATTTTCACAAATGAAATGTATCAAGTGCCACCAAATTTTCATTCATAGTATATTGCAACAAAGATTACTGCATAGAACTCAAACTAAACTCAATGTCTGGAGAGTAACCCCCACTCCCATCAGACCACCTGAACTTTTTGACAAGTCTACACAACATGCAGAAGCGAAGAACACCCATTTTATCATCAAACAGTCTCTATGTTTTTTTATGGAGAATTGTTTAACTGATTAGCTGCACTTAGGTTGAGTGATAGTGGAGTGGGAGTTAAAAATGGGTAATTAGAAGAGTTTTCTAGCTACCATTCACCTAAGGAGCGCATGTATGAATACGGGTATGTTGATACGGCGAAACCTAAAACATATGGAGTACGGGTACAGCCGGGGTACCACTATAACAAATCAATTTAATAATTTATTACATTTCAAATAAATGGAATAGCTAGATAACTTGAGTAATTAAGAATCCAACATCAACTAATATTTTACCGCCAAACTTAAGGTGAAACTACCGTATTTAAAGAACTTATGGGCCAAACTCTCGATTCTACAATCATGCTAACTCCTGGGCATAAGAAAAAAGAGCAACTGAGCTTCATCTGTGTTGGGTACGGCTTGATATATATTGAGGTACTTCTATGGTACAGCAAAAGTCATAGAGAAAATTTTTGGTACGTATTTAACGTGCCCGATATGTATTTAGAAGTTGCATGCAAAGTACAAACATCTGGTACGTTTAGGTTAGGAGTATGAAAAGATTTTAGAAATACCCATGCTTGATAGCCATTCACACTCTTTTATTGAATACACTGAGATAACAAGATTGACACTCCATATTTCTCTTTCCCCTGTCTTTCTCCTGCCAATTTTACCCCGATATAAAACTAGACCAAATCACCAAAAGCATCACTTCGAAAGCAACCTCTTGGAAGAAAAACCATATAGTTAAGCTTTAGGCTCCGTTCAATTACCGGGAATGTAGTTTGGAAAATGAATTCCAAGGAAAAGTGTAGTGAGGTGAAGTTAAAAGAAAGATAAAATATTTTTTTCTTATGTGTTTTCTTCAAAAGAAATCTTATAAGAAAACTAAAATTCTTTCTTTTTGGCAAGACCCATTTTATAGAAAAGTATTTCTCACTGAGAAAGTTGAAACTGTGGATCCTACAATTTTCTTGGAGACTAAGCACACAGAAAATTACAGAAACGTTAATTTTCCCATATTTTTTTATCCTTTCTATGCAACTTAACGAGGTCGGAGAAGATATATATCAACAAAATCTTAGCAGTTAACACGAAAACACACACAGATACAGCAGAGGAAAATTGGAGTCAATGTACCAATCGCATGACAGGGAAAGTAAGGACCACAATGCATTTTTTACCAGATAGTCCAGTGATCGAAAATGGTATAAAATGGCGTCAGATTACAGAGCTAATCGAAACAAATTTGTGGAATTTAAAGAAGATTAAAAGTATAAGAATGGGAAAATTTACCTCCTTTAGCGTAAACTCGGGAATTGCATCAAAGGATGGGACCGGGGAATCTAGTGGTGGTGGCCACCACGACAAAAAATTTAGAAAATGCAATTATTATATGTGGAAAAAAAAAATTATCCCAACTTATATAGTCTCGCAACTATTAGATTTTTTTCTTTTTTATTATTATATATTAGTCATAAATCTTCTTTTTTTTCTCAAGAAAGGAGACCCAAAAAAGTATTCTCAAACTAAATTCAATGGACCAAAGTGAAATAATATAAATGATGATGTGTAATTAAGAAAAAAAACTCCACATTAATTCTAACCATAAAATAACTTAACCTAAAAAATTAAGGGAATTTATTTATAATGCCACTCCCAAAAGGGAGTGCGGTTATCAATTTGGAAAATCCCTATTGGGATCTGGGGAGTGACATTGTAAATTTGGAGAGTGGCATTATCTTTGTGCATACCGATGCTCTGGACTATCAATAAATAAGGAAGTATGGTAATATGCACATAAATTGAATTGAGTCTCTAGGCCTGCCATCTCTGATGCCATTTGGCTTTGATTTGGGGACATGGTTCCGCAGCAAAACACGTATAGAGGGGCTACTGTTTAAGTGGTATATATTTTGAGATTAGCTACTTTGTACATATTACCAAAAATTAGATATGTCTCGAATTCTCTTCCGCTTATACCCCCAATGAATAAGGACTACATAAATTTTGTTGTTATTGTTGGAGTGACATTATCGATACCCAAAATTAAAATTAGTTTTTTTTATACTCCATGTGCAAATGAAAAAATCATTTACTATAGTTTTTATTATGTTATTTTAATTTTTCTTGAAGCCAATGACTATTAATATTATAATGCACTTTTTTATTTTTTTAATATATATCTCGTCACTGCTAAAATAAAATTTTGGTATTGCATCCCCATGATCCCCATTTCTACCTACGCAAACCCTTCCATTATGAGAGAGAGAGAGTCTATTTGCAAGGTTTTTCTGTCGGAAAGAGAGATTTCAAGGCCGAGTCTTGGATTCGCTACGGTGAGCAAGGTAGGATAGCGTTTGATTCCGGCTTCTTGTTCCAATGAAGAGACGAAACGTATAGGTTTTTTCCCGGGGGTCCATGAAACGGTTAGTCATGGGTCAGGCCTAGTGGACTAAGCCTGAGTTTTAGGCCCATTGTGGTTCCAAAAGATGTCAAAAGATGGGCCAAACACTATCCGGTAGACAATTTCTTTATTACACTCCCTTTCTCCGTTTTTAAATGTATTCCCCGAAAGTAAGTAAATTTTTGAAAAAAGAATTATATACTTTCTTGCATAATTTTTAATTTTCGCCAAATTAAAGATCTCAGCTAGGGCTGTTCAAAAAATTCGGTGAACCGTGAAACCGGTCCGGACCGAACCGATCCGTACCTTTTGGATTTTGTCTGTGGATTAATGGTCCGGACACGGATTGAAAAATTAGAAAACCGTGACTTGCGGTTCGGTCCACGGATTTTCATTACGAAACTGTGGATTAACCGAACCGGACCGTGAGATATTTATTTTATATAAATAATATATATGTGTGTGTATTTATATAATAAATTGTTAGTAATGTTAGCACTTGTTTCCACCAATTTTAGTATTTTATCTCAATAATGGAATATAGTGTAGATGAACATAAAATATAATTAGTAAATCGTAGTTTTTTTTGTATAAATTATGGGTAACCTTAGTTGAGTTTCAGTAGTTCATTTTTTTTTCCGATTCTTTTATATTATGTAATGTACTATAATGATACAATCCTACTTGTGTTTTAGATTCTTTTGAATTTGATTTATAAAGTAAGCCTTTGGTAGTTTATGTAACAAGTACTTTCTAGTGGTATTAAACTTAATTCTGAATGTAACCTTCTTCCCTTTTACTGTGGGATATATGCTTGAGCTTTATTTTTGCTAAAATCTGTAGACAAAATCGTAACCGATCCGCGAGTCATGGATCGGATTGGAACCAGACCGTAGGACTTTTGGTCCGGACACGGATTTCATTTTGTAAAAACCGTACTAGAGGTTCGGTCCTTAGATTCCTAGAAATCCGAACCGAACTGAACTTCGAGCAGCCCTAATCTCAACTAGTTCTTTAAGTTGATGCAAAAAAAAAAAAAAACTTTAAAATTTATGCACGAAATTACTTTTTTATTAAAAAAAATTCGTGATATTATTTCAAAAATCATTTTCGTTGGCAATAATCTGTTTTATTTAATTATATTGATTAATTAGTTAATAAGTTAATTAGTTTGATTAAATTCTTATTGGGTGTATTAGTATTCACATAAAAATTAATTTTTGACCAACGAGATTTTTTTTCCTTAAACCGGGACCGCAGTTAGTCTCAAAATATTTTGTTTAGTTTACGGTAATATTTTAAAATTTTCCCGAAACCGAAACACTGCGAGACACGTTTCCGCGAACGCGGGAAGTAATTCCTTCCCTTAATTCCTACTTGCACCAGCACCTTCTATCTTCCTCAAACCCCCACCGACAGATTGTTTTAAAAAAAAAAAAAAAAAAAAAACAATTTACAACTCAACACATACCCCACACCAATTAAGTTGCTCCAATTACTCTCCCACCTCCCACCATCTCCTTCGATTTTCTGCAGAGAAATCACTCCTCCCTTACCACCCCAACACTCATTATTTCCATCGATTTTCTGCAGAGAAATCACTCCTCCCTTACCTGTAAACATACGACAATAAATTCTCTCCGTCAGGGTTGGAAAACCCCAGTTTTCCTCGAAACCCATACATATTCTGCCACGTCATCAACCAAGAAAATGGAAGAACCACGTGCTGTTTGGTTCGGTCCTCTAACTTGGACGCGGGGGGGCTGCTGTCCCCGAGGGGACAGCAGCGTGCTGTTGCCCCAATTTTGGGGCCCACCCCGATCTTGTTTCGATGATCTGAATCGTTCATTTTGTAGAGCTCGTCGAGTAGAATAACTATGCAAAAAATCAGTTTAATTGGATATCATTAAGTACCTGATCGGAGCCCATATAACTCTTAGTCCATGGGTTACAGTGGATTTGATCCTGTGTTTCTGATCCATTCTTTTTAAGATAAAAAGGTTCCGATCAAGTACTTAATGATATCCAATTAAGCTGAATTTTTTCATAGTTGTTCTATTCGACGAGCTCTACGAAGTGAATATTTCCGATCATTGGATCGAGACAAGAGTGGGTCCCAAATTGGGGGACAGCAGCCCCCCTCCCTCCCTCTAACTTGGGTTACACAACAGTACTACTCCTCCTACTAGTAGTCTAGAACGATTCCTGCCAGCCATAACCAAATTTTTTTTCTTTTACAATAATCGATCAAAAAAGTTTGAGTACGATAACTTTTTTTTTCCGACGGCCCAGAGGTGTTTGGGTCAGTTTACGTGCACTTCGACTATTTCTTTTTTCAGTCCAATCAAAGACAGATCATCTACGCAAGAATTACGGGATCAAAAAAAAAAAAACTTTGTTCATGTTATATGACTATAGAGCAAATACTTGATTATGAAAACTCTAGAGACAACTATTATTTATGACCCTCAGGTTAAAATGATAAAAAAAAAAAAAATTCGCAACAGTTCAAATGAATTGAACATTGGAGCATATTATATTAATTTTTTAGACTGTTTATATATTAAAAAATATAATTAAAAAATTAAGTGTTCTAATTTTCAATCTGTTTAAACCGGTGCGAAGATATTAATTTTTTAATCATTTTATCTTAAATGATCATAATTATTTTTTGTCTATAAAGTTGTCATAATCAAGTATCTGCTTTACAGAGTCTCAAATAAAGAGTAGATATTTAATTATGAGAGCCCTAAAGAAAAAATTATGACTATTTAGAATAAATAAAATGATTAAAAAATAAGATCTTCGCATCGATTCAAATCAATATAGTCATACCACGAACAAAGTTTTGTTTTTTGTTTTTTTTTTATAAATCTCCTAATTTCAATATAGATGGCCTATCTTTGATTGAACTGGAGATAGAAATAGTCTAGATGCGTGTAAACTGATCCGAATTTTTTTTATATCGTAAAAAAAAAGAGGGTTATCAGTTTACACGCATTAAAAAAAATAAAAAAAAACTTTTCGATTGGTTTTTGGTTTGCAGGAATAGTACTAGTAGGAAGAGGAGTCCAGTAGGTTTAAGCTAAGTTAGAGGACCGAACCATTAAGCACGTGATTCTTCCATCCTGGTGCAAGTTGATGATGTAGCATGATATTATTGATTTGGAGGAAAATACGGGTTGTAGCTACCTCAGCTATACACGTGTGTTGGTGGGAGGCGGGGGTTGCTGCACCAAGGGGGCAGCAGCGTGCTGCTGTCCCGGCTTTCTGGGCCCGCTTCGGTCTCGCTCCGATAATCTGAAACGTTAACTTTGTAGAGCTCGTCGAGTAGAATAACTATGTAAAAAATCAGCTTAATTGGATATCATTAAGTGCCTGATCGGAATCTTTTTATCTTAAAAAAAATGAATCCGAAACACTGAATCAAATCCATTGTAACCCGTGGACCGAGAGTTATATGGGCTTCGATCAGGCACTTAATGAAATCCAATTAAGCTGATTTTTTGCATAGTTATTCTACTCGACGATCTCTACAAAGTGAACGTTTCAGATCATCAGAACAAGACCGAAGCGGGCCCGAAAAGCCGGGGCAGCAGCCCCCCGCCTCCGTGTTGGTGGGTCCAATAAGAAAAAGGCATATTATTTATTGGGCTTGCTATGGTGGGCCAGAAGAACAAAAAAAATGCTTTTTCAAGTTCTACACGGCAAAGGTTCTTTTAACTTTTAAACTACTCCTATTTCACGACGTTTTCTCCGAACATTAATTAGAGCTTTTGCCTCACGTTTTTTTGGCAGAGTTTTTTTTTTCTCCTTAAAGTTTTTTAAGTTTTGTTCAATTACTCGCACTTCGATAACTCATTTTAATTTATGTTCTTAATTTAAGTTGTTCGGTGGTATTCAATTAGTTGTTATCTCTTATTTATTTTTCATCTCGTGTAATAGAAGTATGATTCAAACTAGGGTTTCTTTCGTTTCTCGCTTGATAATGAGTGAGTAGTCGTTTAGGTAAGGTCGTGGAGTGATTAGCACGCCGTGACCAATTCGGGCACTACTCCTATTTTCAAATAATAAAAAAAGGCAATTTTAGGTTAATAAAGAACATATGTTAGAAGAACCCGGATATCGTCGAAACCCATGTGAATGGGGGAATGGGAGATCGAAACTCATTCTCCGCTGCGCATAAGTAAACGGGGACTATAAAGGTTTGCATCTTTTGGGATATCTTTTTCTCTCTAAAGTCGGAACGTTTTTAAAAATAACGAATGAAGCAGATAAGTCCAGACTGGTTGCAAGCGCTATGAACCCTACGATCATACCTTCTTTTTAATTATTTAAAAAAAAAAAACCAAACAATTTCATAAATTTAGTTAAACTCAACATCAAACGATAAGGGGTGGTTACCTAAGAGCCATTCAAATTATAACAACCCGAGTTTTTAGTCAGCACATATTATTGTCTTTGTGAATTCGACTCCGGTCTTACCAGATATTGTGCTATGTCAGTCTCCGTCTACCCATTAATTTAGGACTAGGAAATCGTCAAGCATTTTTGGCGCCGTTGCCAGAGACAGTAACGTGTGTTAAGAATTCGAATTGTTAATTTTGTTTACTTTTTAGTTTTTGTTTTGAATCATCATAGATAGAGGTAAGCAATCCTCAAATCCATCCTTCAAAGATCATAAAATTCTAACAAATCAAAGAGAAAAATGTGATGGATTTCCTTTTGTCCTTGATCTTTCAAAGTGGAGAAATAGCTAGCTCAGCTATTTTCCAAATGAAGGACAATTTGAGAAACTTACACCGAACCAACCAACCAACCAACCAACTGATGTTTACTCAAACGGCCAAAATTTGGGCACGAGCACTTTCAAGATTTGGTTTGATGGATAAGCATACACAGAAATCGTCTCATCATAAGTTCAGAGTTTTTTAATGCCATCTTACAGTTTATAATTTTATGGGGCCCTTTTTTCGAAAATTGTCAAGGCACACGGGTTGTGTAGAAGTTGTTTCTAAACTCAATAAAATAGTTTATCTGTTCATATTTGTCTCAGAACTTTATTATATACGGCTCAAAGCTGAATAAATCGAGTGCATTGGATCAAATCGAATAAACTTAACTAGACCAACACTGAAGTTATTTAAACCAATTTAGTGGTAAAATAAGTGCCAAATCAGACCAAATTAACCGAACAAAATTGAACTCCTTAATTTCATATCTCTTCCTTGGTTTCCATTTCCATCATGCATTTATAAGGTCGGAAACTGATGTGCCCCACTGTACTAGGAACCAATCATCGCCCAAATTTGCAGGCTCTATGTCGAAGAACAGAGTGCAATTTTGTTCACCCTCTTTAAAAGAGAGTGAACATTACCTTCCATTTTATTTATTAAAATGGTGTGGACTCCACTACAAAGTGGTATCATGCTTACCATGCAATACACTTTTTGGTAAGTACGACATTACTTTGTAGTGAAATTCACATCATTTCAACCAATAAAAAAGAGAGGGCGAACAAAACTCAATGCACTGTTGTACCACTTTCTTTGGCTCAAGTCCCGCTCATATTTATTGACTTTTTAAAGAAGAGAAATACCGGTAGAGAAATCGATTTGTCATTAATAAGTGGGTCTCCTCCACTTGTGATTTGTGAATGTTTCTATGCCACGCACTCTTACGCACATCCATATCCTATCTATTGAACCCGGGGGCATGCTATGCACTTGTGCACACAGCATGCGTATTGTGCACAACGTGAGAGCCGTTGGATTGTGCATTCGACAGCTCAGATCTTATCGCAATAATGAACGGTTCTCCGTCGTTCACTGCGCTTATTCCCCAATGCATATCACAGCTCTAATATAGTTTCAAAACTGAGCCTTGACTGCTGCTGTCTTGTTTTGAACAAATCGCAGGCACTCTCATTTACTGTTTATTGATGATTTTTTTCCCATCCTCTCCAAAAGGAATTCGCTTTATTTTAACTATTTGCTATATAGTGAAAAATATAATAGAGTCCCTTGGATTTATGGTTCTTTAGAATTAGTCAATGTGCGCATAAACTGTCGTGAACACTTGTTTGTCAAAAATTTTAAAAAAAAATCATTTCAAGAATTTAGTAGAAATTGCTGCAAGAGTAATCTGCATTTTTCATAGCTATATATCATCATAGTTCTTGTGATTTTTATGTCCGAACTTATGCGTAACAATCATAACTACTAACGCTCTCTCATAAGTGATTTATTGATCGAAAGTATATCCGTGACGATAATCCCACCTAATTGTAAAATCTTCACTTTAATTAGTTCAAGAGAGAAAATCCGACAAAAGAGTAGCGCGCCTTACTCATGGTTTCAAGAGTGAAATACATTCCCCAATCCTCAGCCCTTACTCCCTGTTTGGCTAGCTACTAATAGCAACGGTTAACTTACCTTTGTGGCAACTAATACCAGTGTCCAGTCACTTGATTTATCTTCGAGTAGCGGCATTATTTTCTATCAGCAATTTAGCTTTAATTACCCGATTTTCTTCGAATTAATGAGTTTGAGTGAATCATATATTCAGTTTCAAGAGAAATTTTTAAGGGAGCAATTTTCTCATTAATAGGGTCAGTTGAGGCTAATAATTTTGATATTTTTCGTCACTGGAATACGGCATGACCCAGAAAAAAATGCACAGACAAGTTATTTCTCTTAAATGTTGGAAATTACTGTAGCACATTGAGAATACACGTATATTAGGACTACATATACGTGTATTCTTCGTTGGCTGGATGAGCCCAAAATCCAGAGCCAATCAGCAACCAGAACCCCCTTCACCTCAAAGCTTGATTCAAAGGAGCATATGCCAGTTAGCTTGATTCAAAGGAGCATATGCCAGTTATTATCGTTGGGGTCTTATAAAGTTGAGATACAACATAATGGACTGTCTAAACAAGAAAAAACTCATGGACGGAAGCCCAAATCAAGAAAAATTTCATGAGATGCTAAATATTCAAAAAAGAGACTGGGGATTTACCATACACCGACTCTTTCTCCAATATTCAACAAGATATGAAGCCTAAATCCATCAAATAAAGCTATAGAAATTGCATATATAGTTCTGGAAATCTTTCCTTTTGAACTCATACTGGCACTCAGTGGGTTGGATTAGCTTATTGAACTGGGGTATGCAATGCCAACGCAAACAAAACTTGAAAAACAAATCACAAAAAACTACAAAAAATTAGAAACATGTGGAGAGAGAGTTCGGATATTGGAGAAAGAGTCGGTATCTCCTAATAATATAGGCTCCCAAGCCTCTTACGTACTTCGGCTTGCATGGGAAAAAAAAATCTTATTCCCTGGATCCTGGTGTCGGCCATCTCACATCATGTTTCATCTAATCATCTATCCATAGTTTGGGGATGATTTAGTGCTTAACTGCCTCTTTATTAGAGCATCCACAGTGGAATAACCAAAATCATAAAGTTGTTAAAGTTAATGTTCCCTCAAAAAAAGTGCTCACATTAGCATAATCAAACTTAAAAACATCTTAGCAACTCATCAAATTTTGACCATGAGATAATCAAAACTAACAACTTTGTATCAATAACTAAAACCTTCTCTCTCTCTCTCTCTCTCTCTCTCAACAATGTTTCTAAGAAAAATATTGTATTTTTAAAAGAAGTTTCTTTTTTACAAAAACAGTTAAACCGTTTTTCAAAAACTGTTTTTTTATTAAAAAACTATTTTTTTAAAACTGTATTTTTTTTTCAAAAAATTTTATTTAAAAAAAACTTTCTTTCTTTTCAAAAACCATTTTTTAAAAACTTTTTTGAAAAAGTGTTTTTCAAAATTTAGAAGTTTTCAAAAAATTATTTTCTATTTCTAATAACATATTTTTATTAGTTTGAAAAGTATTTTAAATTTTTTTATATGATGACAATTTTTAGATTTTTATAGGTTGAAAAAGTGATGTGGCAAGTTTTGATTATTCAATATTCAATTATGCCATTGTAGACATCTACATTGCTAACCTTAGCAATAAATTAAATGGATAATCGATCAAAAGGTGATGTTACAACTTTTGATTATCCAATTTTGATTAGTCCACTGTGGATACTCTTAGGATCGAGACTTTAGTTTCATCAAGATTAACAACTTAACTTAATCATTGCTCCTCATCTTTTCTTTGACTACAATTTTTCTAGACAGATTTGGGAGCCTATACTAAACAAGTTCCAGATTCATAGGCCAGCTGGTAAATAGGAAGACACACACATATATCTATATTATAAAACAGAACAGTTTTTTTTTTTTTAAATGTCTAGGCATACAAATGAGAGCAACATTTATCACCATCAAATTATTTTTCGTTAAACTAGTAAATAGAGTAGTTTTTTTTGGAAATGTCCAGGCATATAAATGAGAGCAACATTTATAGCCATCGAATTATTTTTCGTTAAAATAGTAGCCATGTGATTAGAAAAGAAACAAAAAAAAAAAAAGAAAACCTAATTATTGTTTTCCTTACCAAATCTCTATCAAGTTGGATTACCCTTGGTTAAAATAGTAACCATGTGATAAGAAAATAAACAAAAAAGGAAAACCTAATTATTATTTTCCTTATCAAATTTCTCTCTCCTTTTTTTTTAAACATTTTTCTTCCTCTCTCTATTTCTCTCAAACTAAAGTTGGATGACGATAAATGTTGCTTTTATTTCTATGTCTAGACATTTTTAAAGAAAAGCACTATGTTTTATAATACAGATTTGAAATAATGTTTTAATGCGTGCGGATATTAAAAAAAATGAGATTATTAATTAGGAGTGCCTTTAGGCCCGAGATATCCGCCAGTCTATATATATATATATGTGCACTCTCCCTCTACATTTACATGTGTAAGAGAGGAAACTCCCAAATTTCCCTATGTACATTAGTTCCCAAGATCCCAAACAAGTAATTTAGTATTTCCAATATTTATCTGTGTTCATGTTTTCCCTTTTTTCTTTTTTTATCTACCCATATTTCTTTAATTATTTTTGAATCACTCAGTTATATCTCATTCTCTTGAAGAGGCGAGTTGTCAAGTGTTCTGCACCAGCTTTTTAAGCATATTTTTGCTTTGTATTGTTAATTATTAAGATTTTCTTAATTAGAACATTCATCTCAGGAAAAGAAGATGGAGGAAGAGAAGTGCGAGATTTGATAAGCCAGAACATTAGCAGTAGTGTCAGTTGGAGTATGGAAGAAGCGATTGGAAGTGGCAATGGTAGCCAAAAGAGTAGTCATGCCGAGGAAGCTCTAAAATGGGCTGCTTTGGAGAAGTTGCCAACTTACGCTAGGTTACGAACAAGTATCATAAAAACTTTCGCAGAGAAAGGAGACGGCGAGAACAACGAGGTACACAAAGAAGTTGATGTGCGGAAGCTTGATTTGAATGATCGAGCACAACTCATCAATAGTCTATTTCGGGTTGCTGAGGAAGACAACGAGAAGTTCTTGAAAAAGTTTAGAAACCGAATTGACAAGTACGTAATTGAGTTCATTTCCGTACATAACCTTTTTTTTTCGTTCATTACAAAGAAAATATATATAATTCTTACTCTATCCTTCTTGTTAATAATGAAGGGTTGGGATCAAACTTCCAACGGTAGAGGTTAGGTTTGAGCATTTAACCATAGAAGCGGACTGCTACGTTAGCAACAGAGCTCTGCCCACTCTTCCAAACACGGTCTTAAACATTGCCGAATCCGCTTTGAGCTTGGTTGGGATCCGATGGGCCAAAAGAACAAAGCTCACAATTTTAAAAGACGCCTCCGGAATTATAAAACCGTCCAGGTAAACTTCATCGAGTTCCTCGTCTCAAAGAAGTACTACGTTTAAGTTATCAGGCTTCATTTGCAACCAGCTTTTTGAAGTAGAACACAATGAAAATATTACTAAAAGCTGGTGAAAAATGAAGCCTTAGCCATGCAAAAATTTTCAGTGCCGGGTGGGTACCATGTGGTGCCTACTCGGTGCATCTGAGACGTCCATTCCTTTTTTTGACGGCTCGGATTTGGAGAAAAAAAAATGAGAGGGAAAATGCTGGGGTGAGAGAAGAGAAATGGTTTCAATCCGAGTCGTTCAAAAGTGTATTGGACAGTTCGAATATGCCGAAAGCGTACCACGTGGAATATAGCCCCCGGCACCGAAAAATTTCTCCTTAGCCATACTTGTCCAAAGTCAAGAATTGCCAGGAAAGGCCATTCACCTTCAAAGCATTCTTTTAGATTCTAAAATCTGTTATCTATGCATGGTGTGGTTTATGTACTGAAGTACTAGTAATTATGATGATATAATTACTTAAATCTATAATAGGATGACACTTTTGTTGGGTCCACCATCCTCTGGAAAGACAACCCTCTTGTTGGCACTGGCTGGAAAGTTGGACCGCAGCTTGAAGGTAAGGTTTACAAGACTCCTCCATGACCCATGACTAAGGATTACATTTTATCTATTCATTTGTTTTGGCAACTAGATGTCTGGGTTAGTTTGCGCACCTCGACTAATTATGGGGCCCTGAAAGAAACAATTGGGCATAACTCTCAATGGTCCTAATGTTTAGAATGTTTGGCCTCTATGGAAATTAATAAAACCTGTAACTTCATGGAGAAATATATTAATTTCTCACAACCACTTTGCCAAACTCCTAGGGATTAGGATAACATTTATGTTTGGATATTGCAAAAACAAATTGAGGAAAATTGATATGTTTGAGTACATTTTCTCATTCCTTTTTCAAAACCCGTCAATAATTTGTTATCTCTATTATCGCGTTAAGCACGTATTAATATTGTGGAGCAGGTAAGAGGAGAAGTGACTTATAACGGACACATGCTCAACGAGTTTGTACCACGAAAAACATCAGCATATATAAGCCAAAATGATGTTCATATGGGAGAAATGACTGTGAAAGAAACCTTGAATTTCTCCGCAAGGTGCCAAGGGGTTGGGTTCCGATATGGTACTAAATCCAATCAAATTGTACCAAATTTCACACGTAGGTTGTGTTTATATATATAAATATATTGGTCCCATTTTCATGATAATGACTAAATTGTAGAACTGTTGACTGAGCTTGCAAGAAGGGAGAGAGATGCTGGAATTTTTCCTGAGTCCGAGGTTGACCTTTTCATGAAGGTAGTTGCCACACACATAAATAGTTTGGGTGAATATTGGCCGTTTTTTAAACAAAAATGATAGGATACATGAAAAGAAAACATAAAACTGTCCAGGAAAAAATCTTTGACGGTCCAGAATCTAGATAAGAGTGAATCTGGACCGTCTAGGATTCTTTCCTGGACAATTTCATATACTGTACTAGGTCTCTCTTTTTTTAAATGTAATAGTTCTCTTTTGTATATTTATTAGGCAACTGCAATGGAAGGTGTAGAGAGCAACCTAATTATCGACTACACCCTCAGGGTAACGCTAATAAGCTCGACTCGATCGTATTACTTATTTACTCAACAATTTGCTAGACAACTAGAGTTAGTTTAACTTATAACTCTCTATTGTTTAAACTTATACACAGATGTTAGGACTTGATGTGTGTCGTGACACGATTGTCGGAGATGAGATGCAACGAGGAATATCAGGAGGACAAAAAAAGCGAGTAACAACAGGTTGACCCCCTTTATGATTTGAAAAAGAGTATAAATTGTATAAGTTGCCTGAAGTTGAACAAGCCAATTATTAAGCAATAATCCAACCTACTTCCATGCATAGAAACCCCAATAAAAGATTCTCGAAAGAGAGAAACTTTATTACAGACCCGTTGCAAAGCAGCTCTTTATGGAGGTTAGCGATCTCAATCGTCCGTTTCGGCAATCAATGATTGAGATATGTTTACATGTAAAAGATTAACTTTAATCCGGATTGTCTAAAATACTTTTAAACGACCGAAATTGAGCTAACTCCATAAATACTTGTTTACAGCTACTCTGTAAACAAGATTTTCTCAACATTCATAATGTAACTACCGACTTGACGCAGGGGAGATGATTGTTGGGCCCACGAAAACTTTATTTATGGATGAGATATCAACAGGCCTAGATAGCTCAACAACATTTCAAATAGTGAAGTGCATGCAGCAAATTGTGCACCTCACCGAAGGTACCATCCTGATGTCCCTACTCCAACCTGCTCCCGAGACGTTCGATCTGTTCGACGACATCATTCTCTTATCGGAGGGCCAGATTGTTTATCAGGGCCCTCGGGAGCACATACTTGAGTTCTTCCAGAGTTGTGGTTTCAATTGCCCACGGAGGAAAGGAACCGCTGATTTCTTGCAAGAGGTATAATCACACGTAACCCAAACATGAAAATATAGTCAAGGCTAAGGACGTGTTTTGATAATTAATACCCGCTAATGATATTTTTAGCATTAACAAATGTTCTTAGCTTATCCTTGGCGGGTATTAATTATTAAAACACGTCATGGGCCGTCATTTTCCCATAGCATTATGGTGCGTCAAGGCCCACCATTACTTGAGCTGAGGCCCAAACATGAAAAATAGTAAAGGCCCAATTTAGGCCCAGACATGTTTTGACATTTCTGGAAGTCAGCCTTCTTTATTAAAGAATTGGTTTCATCTTTAATGATTTTTTTTTCAACAGCCAGACTTTTTTGTTTTCCTTTCTCCTTTATTTTGATCGAGTAAGCAAATATAACTCTGTCTAAAATAGGAACTTAATTTGGAAGAAATCTCACAAAAAACAAAAACAAAAAGACGCAATTTGGTTCATATTAGGTTAAGGCCCCGTTCCGTTAAGGTTCTTATTTTTAAAATTTTTATTTGTTGTTTTACGAGACATGTCATTCTCTCACAAGACATCACATTTAATTAAAAAATAAGTACTTGTTTCCCTCAACAGAACGGGGCATAATTCTCTGGCCTCTTGTTGAGATGAGTTGAAAAAAAGAGCACGTAAACAAACAAGGCCTTAAGCCAAGGCTATCTCTCTAGTCTCTATTCTAATTTCTCACAGGTTACCTCAAGGAAGGACCAAGAGCAATACTGGGCCGACGGAACCAAGCCATACAGATACATATCGGTCACCGAGTTCGCGAACAGATTCAAACTATTCCACGCGGGCCTCCGGCTCAAGAACGAGCTCTCGGGCCCTTACGACAAGGCCCAAAGCCACCCAGCTGCTCTAGTCTACAAAAAATATTCAGTCCCCATGTGGGAACTTCTCAAGGCCTCATTTGACAAAGAATGGCTGCTGATCAAGAGAAACTCCTTCGCGTACGTATTCAAGACCGCGCAGATCATCATTTTGGCGATCTTCACTTCGACGGTTTTCCTGAGGACTAGAATGCACAATAAGAATGAAGAGGATGGGGCTATATATGTTGGTGCAATTTTGTTCACCATGATCATCAACATGTTCAATGGTCACGCCGAACTATCACTTACCGTGAAAAGGCTTCCAGTGTTTTATAAGCACAGAGACCTGCTGTTTTACCCAACTTGGGCTTTCACACTCCCTACTTTCCTGCTCAGAATACCGATATCGGTGCTCGAGTCCATTGCTTGGACTGTCGTGACATATTACACAATTGGATTTGCACCTGAAGCTAGCAGGTAACCGTGATTTGACCATTTCATACTTGCCATTGGTCTGGTCTAAGAAGTATCATCCCAGACAAAGATAAGCAAATGGATATAGGACACGATAATTTCCAAAAAAAATGGGGAGAGGGATACGGTGAACAAAATATTTCTGTTGCATAATTGTATTAACATGGATTTTGTATTAACAAAAGAAACTCAAACTACCAAAAGAGACTAACAGCAAGGCACAATACGAAAGTATTCGACAAAATTTCCAATAACCAACCATCGTCAAAGCAACGAAAAAAAAAAAGGTGTAAGCCCCCCAGCTTCTAAAACATGCCATGTCGTGTCCCTGGTGTGTCTACGTTGAACACGTCTCAGAACTCAGAAGTGTCCAAGACTGAAGACTTGTCTAAGGGGAAAAAAACTAGCAAAATTAAAGAGACTACAGATTTCATTTCAATTTGGTTAGGAACCAATGAACGAGGATCTCCACTAAGCATTCATGGCTAAATGGATAAAGCTTGGGACTCATAATTCCAGACTTCATACGTGTGCCAGTGTGACGACATGCATATGGCAACTAGTTAGTTGTGTCAGTTCTTCATAGCATGTGGGGTGGTCACACAAGAATGAATTTGGCACATGTACTTTCCGGGCATTTTGTTTCGTATGAGGGATTTATGGATACTAATTTTGCATTCTCTGTTTTTCTTCCTTACAGGTTCTTCAAGCAAGTTGTTGGTAGTGTTTCTGCTCCAACAAATGGCTGCTGGGTTGTTCAGGCTCATTGCTGGAGTCAGTAGGACCATGATCATAGCCAACACCGGTGGATCTATAGCTCTCCTAGTTGTCTTCATGCTTGGTGGTTTCATCCTTCGTAAAGGCTAGTTACTACAACTCCAAAAATTGAAAAAGCTCTAATTAAAAAACAAAGGATAAAAGCACAACTATAGGAATGTGTTTGTGGTTACAAAGAACTAAGTATATGTACATTACCACTAGACTTGCACGATTCCATCCACTTTTTCTCTTCTCCAAAATTTGTTCAATTCTAGACAGTTAAAATTAAACTAATGAAGAGTCGCTTCCTATATGCCAGGTCAAATCCCGAAGTGGTGGGAGTGGGGTTACTGGGTGTCGCCTATGACCTACTGTTTCAATGCTTTGGCTGTAAATGAGATGTTTGCTACAAGGTGGATGAACAAATTGGTAAGTTTTTTGTGCTTTGCTACCATGCTTTGATTTTCACGTGTTCTTTCCAACTTACCAAGTCAATCACTTCATTCTTAAGAAAGATTGGCGAAAGTTATAAAAAGGAGTAGTAAATTTGTTTTCGTTATGCTGTTATAGGCTTCAGATAATGTTACTAGATTGGGCGTTGAAGTGCTAAAGAACTTGGATGTGTTCACTGAAAGAAACTGGCTTTGGATTGGGGCAGGAGCTCTTTTGGGTTTTGCAGTTCTGTTCAACATTCTCTTCACCCTTGCTCTCATGTACTTAAACCGTAAGTTCAAAATTATGTTCGAAAAGAACTAGGGATTTTCTCTCTTCATTAGAGTGGTGACTGATACTATAGTCTTGTCCATTAAAAATAGCTCTAGGAAAGCCACAAGCTATAATCTCCAAAGAAACAGCAAGGGAGATGGAAGCTGACACAGAAGAAACCTAAGGAAGCACCGAGACTTAGAACAACCAGATTGAAGATAGGTTCGCTTCCCCGATCTTTAACAGCTGCTGACGGGAACAATTCAAGTAAGAACCATCCATCTGACATGAATAGAATATAGCAATTAATTCCAGAGTCACTTACATAAAAAAAAATTCAGGAGAAATGGGAATCCAACGAATGAGCACCCAATCCAGTGTCGATGGTAGAAATGAAGATTCAAATCTTGAGGTTGCTTGTGGAGTCACTCCAAAGAGAGGAATGATTCTTCCTTTCACGCCTCTCTCCTTATCTTTCGATTGCGTGAATTATTATGTGGATATGCCCCCAGTAAGTCACCATTTTCCTTTTTCAATCCCATTTCAGGTCAAATGCTTTTCATTTTGGCATATTAGCAATTTAGCACTACTAAGATAATTACTTGTAAACGAAGTCTTAGAAACTCAAGAACTATCAAATTATGTGGATTGCAACAGGACATGAAGGAACAAGGAGTAATGGAGGACAAGCTCCAACTACTCCAGGAAGTAACCGGTGTATTTAGGCCTGGTGTTCTGACCACACTGATGGGAGTCAGTGGGGCTGGAAAAACGACACTTATGGATGTGCTAGCAGGCAGGAAAACAGGTGGTTACGTTGAAGGTGATGTTAGGATTTCGGGATTCCCCAAGAAACAAGAAACCTTTGCCAGAATTTCCGGATACTGCGAGCAAAATGACATCCACTCACCTCAAGTCACCGTTCATGAATCCTTGATTTACTCGGCCTTCCTTCGACTGCCAAAGGAAGTCAATAAGGACAAAAAGATGGTAACAAACTTTCATTCATAAATCACTTGAAGAGCAAATCCAACGTTTCTAGCTGAAATGCCATTGCCAATTTTGGCAAACAACAGTGCCAAAACTGTTCTTTATTTGGCTATAGTGCTCCCATGGTTTACATACCATGTTGGCAAAACTAATTCCCATAGCATCTTTGACCATCCGTGATCTTGAAATGGCAAGTATTCAGCAAATCCAAGTTTTGGCCAGGGTTTTACCACATCATTTTTTTTTTCAGAGTGGGATTTTTTTAGGTCCTAAGCCAAAAGATAGTTTTGGCAGGACTTTTCACTTGCCATCGGAGATGCTCTAATATGGAATGATAATGGAAGGTGTAGCACTAAAAATAGCCTTTTTTCTTTTGTTTCGTTTCCCAGGTTTTTGTGGATGAAGTGATGGATCTAGTTGAACTAGACAATCTCAAGGATGCTATTGTTGGGCTTCCAGGAATAACGGGTTTGACAACAGAACAGAGAAAGAGACTGACCATAGCAGTGGAGCTAGTTGCCAATCCATCGATCATATTCATGGATGAACCAACTACGGGTCTTGATGCAAGAGCAGCAGCAATTGTTATGAGAACTGTGAGAAACACAGTGGATACAGGGAGAACAGTGGTTTGCACAATTCATCAGCCTAGCATAGATATCTTTGAAGCATTTGATGAGGTGTTTGTCTATCTCTCTCTCTATAAACGAATAGGCGTGTATATATACAAATCTAGTTACACCAAACATTCATGTGCATCAGCTGCTACTGATGAAAATGGGAGGACTATTAGTGTACTCAGGACCACTGGGATTCAATTCTCACAAGCTTATTGAGTATTTTGAGGTAATTTACATTCATGAAAAATCTACTCCATTCTTGGGGTTACAGAGACAACTAGAAATGATTCAACAATTACAACTTGTTCTAGGCAATTCCTGGAGTTCCCAAAATTAAAGAAAGATATAATCCAGCGACATGGATGCTAGAAGTCAGCTCAGTTGCAGCAGAAGTCCGGCTTGGGATAGATTTTTCTGAACACTACAAATCATCAGCCTTGTATCAGTAAGTAACTAAGTGAAAAGTACATTACAATTTATTCCGTTCTACATGCATAAGTAAGGATTTCACTCCATCAGGTATTGCCAAATCTCAGGCAGCTCTCTTCTGCTAATTAATTGCTTACTATGGGCGACCTGCGGTTTCTCGACAAGTCCAACATATCTTGCTATCTGAAAAACTGAACCTGAGAAATATATCTATACACCTATATATACAAATGTATTCGACATACAGGCATATGTAAGAAAAATGAACTTGTAAGCATTTGTTAGAATACATATGCAGGAGATTAGGCACTTCTACTTATGCAAGGCCGAGGAGAATTTGAAAGCACACCTGAAAATCGGCTTGAAGCTTTTTCAAAAAAATGTTTGATATTACTTCTTTAGTTGTTGGAAAGACTCTTGCATCTGCTTGTTTTCCTGTAACGATAACGAACTATAATACTCCCTCCGTCCCAAATTCTTTGTCTGGTCCGCAAAACAGAGTGTTAAAAATAATACAATTTTTGCAAGAAAAAATCAAAAGTTTTTCAACAACTTACTAGATATCAATAATTATTTTTAATTTGTGGAAAAAGTTTGAATTTTTTCTTGAAAAAATTACATTATTTTTAACACTCCGTTTTGCGGACCGGACTAAGAATTTGGGACGGAGGGAGTACCTCACTACAAACTAAAAAGATAAAATTTGAGGTAGCTCTTTAAGCATTCAAGCGAATGGTATAGAGCTTATTATCGTAAAGGAAACAAAAGCAGAATGTATTAACAAATTTGTTTTTCTTGTGCTTATGAGAGTACAAGCTCCATATACATATATAGAAAAATGTACATGAACGTTTGTTTTTCAGACTTATGTTATCAGTGGCAAGACAGGCTGGCTCTGTTGAGACCACAAGTGGCTTGAAGTAAGACATTAATAAACAGAAGAGAGCAGCCAAAGTTTTGGCGTGACCTGATTGGGTGAAAATCGTGATATACATATGAATAGGCATTGAAATCAATAAAACCAGTTAAACTATACAATGTGATTTTTGGATTTTAGATTCTATAGATTCAAACTAATACATGTCCTTGAGCAGAAGAAATAAGGCTCTAGTGCAGGAGTTCAGTGCACCTCCACCAGGGGCCAAAGACCTCTATTTCCCAACACAATTTTCTCAACTGACATGGGGGCAATTCAAATCCTGCCTATGGAAGCAGTGGTGGACTAATTGGAGAAGTCCTGATTACAACCTTGTGAGGTTCTTCTTCACCTTAGCAGCTGCCCTTATGATTGGAACAATCTTTTGGCAGGTTGGGACTAAAAGGTTTGTGTCTAGTTCCAACCAAATTTGAAATATATATAAGAGTCATTTGGTGATAGGAGAAAACTTCCATTTTTATATTTTAATTTGGACCAGGGACAACACAAGTGATCTGACAATGATCATCGGGACAATGTTTTCTTCTGTCCTTTTTATGGGAATAAATAATTGCAACACAGTACAACCTCTGGTAGCTGTTGAAAGAACAGTATTCTATCGAGAAAGAGCTGCCGGAATGTATTCTGCATTACCTTATGCCTTGGCACAGGTGAGGGTGATGTTTGACATAGTCAGTATATACAAGACACAAAATATTACTAGTATTAAACTTTGAATTCAACCAACTGATTGAGAATTCAGTTTTGTGAAGCTTCCATTCTATCTGTCAACCCCAAAACTCAATTCTTTCCGTAATAAGGTTCCCATTTCATCTCAGATAAAGTTTTAACTTACTCATGGAGTTGTTGTGAACTGACATACAGGTGATTGTGGAAGTACCATACGTGCTAGTTCAAGCCTCCTACTATGCTCTTATAGTGTATGCCATGGTGGGCTTCGAATGGACAGTGCATAAATTCTTCTGGTTCTTCTTCATCACATATGTCTCCTTTCTCTACTTCACGTACTTTGGAATGATGACCGTTTCCATCACCCCAAACCTCCAAGTAGCAGCCTTTTTTGCCGCTGGTTTCTTTTCATTCTTCTGTCTTTTCTCGGGTTTCTTCATTCCCAGACCGGTAATTTCAATTTCCCCTTAGACAATTTATTTTACATAGACAAATTTTGACACCATTTGCCCCCCTTCAATTGATTTTTGTAGAGCCTCCCACAATGGTGGATATGGTATTACTGGATCTGCCCAGTTGCGTGGACAGTTTACGGGTTGATTGTGTCACAGTATGGTGACATTGTGGACACCATTAAAGTGCCCGGGGTGGTGCCTGATCCAACTGTGAAATGGTACTTGGAGCATCATTTAGGCTATGAACCAAACTTCATCGGACCAGTCGCTGGGGTATTGGTTAGTTTCACAGTCTTCTTTGCCTTCATGTATGCTTACTGCATCAAAACTTTGAACTTCCAAAGGCGGTAGCAAAGATTGTTGCGTCAATAGTCCATTTGTCTCATATCTTAGGATCAAAACATGATGTTTGCAAATGTGCTTTTACCACCGAGTATACGTAAAGGATGTACTCAAAGTTTATGGTGTGATCATGTAAATATGTAGACACTGAAGTGAAACTTCTTGATAAGAAGCAATATTGCTTTCCCAATAGAATATTAAAAGATATAGTATCTCAGCCAATTCAAGCTGCGTCATCAAAAGCCTTTTGTTTCTCCTTGTTTTGTTGTTAGTAGTATTTTTGTCTATTTATTCTCACAAATGAAATTTATTGAGTGCTACCAAATTTTTGTTCACGATATATTGCAAGAAAGATTGCAGTATAGAAATCAAACTAAACTCCAAATGCCTGAAGAGTAACCCCCACTCCGATCAGACTGCCTGAACTTTTTCAAAAGTCTACACAAACATGCAGAAGTGAAGAACAATTCAACCTACCCTAAACCAAGTTTCAACCAATTTCGAAACAAAGTTCTGATAGGTTCTGAGAAAGAGGAATAGATATGTCGGTCAACGACAACAGACACCATAGCACTCACACTAGAACACAAATTTAAGTGGTTTGGCTTAAAGGTAAGTCACCCGGTGAAGAACAACAAAGAAGTTTCCAATGAAATAGGATGTACAATGAGCAAGTCAGGAATATATCTGCAACTCTCACACCAAAAACTCTAGAGCCGCTGAATATGTAAAAAGCATTAAAAAGACCAATACACAAATGGGAAAATCTTCTATAACAAATTGGGTGAAATTGCTGAGTAATAACCCCCCGTTCCCTTTTTGTTTGGTCTTTCGAAAACACTAACCCGAACCTCACTATTTTCCTATAATGAGCCGGACGAAAGGTTTTGTGACCTGGACCGACTGGACAAGGGGGAAAGCTAGCCGAAGGACCCAACGGCCAAGCCCTATGACGACTTGATGGGCAGTTCGGCCCCGTGGCATTGCGTGCAGGGCAAGGTGTTGGATCAAGGTTTGGTTTGACTGATGTGTAAGACATGGTGGAGCCACATCTGTGCCGAGTAGGACGACTCGGACAACGTGGTGTCTGCCTACATCCAATCCGGCTGTCGTCATGCATGACGTTACTCTTGGAGGCAGTTGTTTGTGACGTCATGGAATGCACAAGCTCGGCATGAGCTTACTTGGAGGTCAAGTCTAGTCTCTCTACATAAAGGTGCATGATAAACCCCAAAGAGATACCCCGTTACTATGTTTACTATTTTCATTTTTCACAAAGTACTCTCTCTCTTGAGTTGAGAATTGGAGTGCCTTCTGGTTGTGTACGGGCACGGGGCCTTATTTGTTTTGGGGTCTCAAAACCACTGAACGTGCTCTTCAATAAATTTTCTTTATATATCTCTTCCCACTCATTACTTTAAAAAACTTCTCTCAAAATCCAAACCGAAGAAGCGTGACTTGGTGGCTCCTTTCGCAGGCTAAGGAAGGTCTCAAAAGAGAGGAGTGCAGGCAGATCCAACCCATTCTATACATAAAAGAGCAGAACCGGATCACAACCCAAATTTCCCATTAATTGCAAGTCGCAAAACAGTAATAAATTGATTAGTACTGCTAAAGCAAACAAAGTGATTGAAGAGAATTTGCTCATAACCCAAATTAATAAACTAAGTAGATCGATCTCACTGATTTATTCAGCAGAAACAATAACGAACTACAATTGTCTAGGCTACACTGTTGCGGAACTAAAAATGTTCTAAAAGTTGTTAGGTGCTAGTAAGGCGGTCGGCCACTTTCGAGCTTCGAAACCTAGTAATCAGGCAATTAATCGGTCCATGACAATTAGTAATCAGCGATTAATCGGTGCATAGCAATTAGTCGGAGCCAGAGCCCTGCCAGCGATTAACCGTTGTAATTTCGATTTTTAGAACATGATGAAATCATAGAAAGATAATCATGGATGATCCAAACAACGGAATTGCAAAATTTTAGAGCATATATATCAAGTGTATCTGTATACTTGTATACGCACCTCTTGAGAGCAGCAGTAGCTTCAATCAATTCCACGTTTGCAGCGAAAACCGCTTTTTGATGATGTAATAATTGCAGATGCATTTACAGAGTGTCTCCGCGATTGTTTATTGCGTCAGCAGCAAACTCAATAAGACATGGCCGAAATGTTTAAGCTTGTGGGCGCATTCCGGGTAGGAACGGCAACGGGGCAGAGCGGGTTTTTGTATACCTCGATCTGAAAATTATTATCCGACCTCAGTCCTGACAGGGTATTTTTTGGATACCCTGTACCTGTCCCGATTGGGAAACGGGTTTACTCGTCCCGCCATGCTTCGTAAACATTTAAAAAAATTGCTAATCTAAAAGCAGAATAAAAGAAAATAAGTATAAATAAAGTGTTAGTTTAGTATAATGGTGAAAATATAAAGGTAAAAATATAACGGTTTTTTTTAGTATAATGATAATAATATTAGGATAAAAAAATAAAATTTGAAGTATTACTGATATTTAGATTAGGATAAAAGTATAATTTTATTAATAAATACATTACGGGGTGGGTAATATCGGGGAGAGTTTAGGGGCGAAGTACTATCACCCCGAACCCGGTCGGGTTGGAGTATTTTTATCCCGAATCAATAATGGAAAAAGGTGGTGGAAAACCGGCGGGGTGGGTCCAATTGTCATATCTATTAACAAAATGCATGCGCATGTGCGCGAGCGTGAAAGCGTCTTTAAATCACTTCTCAAACAACTGAAATTTGCGAGAGCAAAATTTGAGAATGGGAGCGTAGGATATTTTAAGGGAAAGGATTATGCGACTAAGGGTCGGACAGCATGGCCGCAATGTAAGACTTTTGGGCCAGATGTTGAGTTTTCAAGTTGGGCCTTTTGGCTTCTTGGGCTTCTCAATCCTTCTTGATTCAAACTGGTTTAGCCCTGTACTGGTAATGGAGACTTTTAAAGCATCTTGGTCTCCCAATGCCAGTGTCTTGATAATCCAAAATTTATCATCAAAATTCAAGAAATGATTATCTCTAAATATAAATTTAATATTTATATTATTTGCATAAAATTTTACAACGATACAAATTTTTTAGAAATTAAATTTGTATTCTAGGAGTTGTGCATATCTGGAAAACATGAAAGGAAATGTGAGATATAGAGACGAGTAGCTAATTTTTTTTTTTTTTTTAAAAGAAGTCTCTGAGTGGAGACCAAGTGTAATCGGAGTAAATCTAAGTCTACAAAATTGTAATATGAAGCATGATGAGTGATGTTTCTATTGCGATTTCGACTACGGAGGTAAGGTCAACTCAATCTCGAGATCCTAAATTCAACCACAAGACAAATTTTCTGTGATTTCAAAATTTGTTTGTTGGCGTTGAAAGTAAGATCTGCGAGCTCGAGAATGAAACCAGGTAGACAAATGAAATTATTTCTTCACACACTCTAAAAAATTCTCTCATTGTTTCTTTTTGCCTTTCGCTCTTTGGTAGGTGATCCTTTTACTTAATATATCAGGTTCGTTCAAGAAATTCCGTTTTCTTGCCTTTTCCTTTGCAAAGCCAAACAAATGAGAAACAACCAACTTTCTTTAGAATTTATTAGTACTTCTTTCTTGCTCCTACTTTCTCTTCATTTCTATCTCTTCCTTTTCGACGGTATATAGGAGTAACAATATGAACGGAAAGTCTATGGGTACATACACACCATGTACATATGCACTTTAGACTCGTCTCGAGTCTTATAAAAATGATCAAAGCCGCTCATTTAATTCAAAATAGTTTTGTTTACGGTCCCTGTATAAAATCAACTCAATCCAATATCGGTAAAAGACGTTTACGAAATATCCAACTTTACTTTAGAATTTAGGCTTGAAATTCTGTAGCAAAAGTGGATGGTTCATAAACGCCTTTACCGATATCGGACTGATTTAATTTTTTAAAGGGATCATAAACAAACTATTGCTCGAATCTTTTTTATAAGACTCGAGACGGATTTAAAGTGCATATGTACGCGGTGTATATACATAATTGTATGTACCTATAGCGGCACGCTAACATGAATTAGCTGAGCTGAGTGAGCTTCTAAGAACTATCTCAAGCCCATCCATTTTTGTTAAACAAGTTTCATATTTGATTTTGATCCAACTACTTTTTTTTTTGGGCCAAGCTGTTCTGCACATCTGCATGACTGCATAGCATACTCATCGAGAGGACAACAAAGTGGTGGATAAATTAGGCAAATTTGGCGGGGTTTCTACGAGGGACCCTAGTTGTCTAACCCAGGGCGGCCTAATCCATGGGCCATTTCACTGAAGGCCTAACCCATCGGCCATTTCACTGAACCCATGTCATTTAGCTGGGATATATTCTAGAGCAGGAATCCCACCTAGAATAAAATCTGGATACTGCTACAAATTTTTGCCCTCCACATGCAGAACTTGAAGAATTCAAAATTAATGGTTGAGATTCACTTGTGTAGCTGTAAAAGCATATCTGAAAATAAATAGCGTATAAGATGAATCTTTTCGGGTATCGGATTACGTACGTGAGCTTAGGTGTAGTGAAGGAGTTACTTATTACTAAATTGAACATCGATCCGATATGTGACATCGGCTAAATTTCAAAACATGTTTATGTCATTATTTATTTTGGCACCATTGAGGAGCTTAAAAAGGACACGTGATTTGGTTTTTGGAGTCAATCGATGGGTGGACCTAATAATTTATGCCATTTACGATACACTATATACCGAACGACAAACGAATTTTATTTTAATTGAAATACTATTTCTCAAGGATTATTACATTGGTGGACGACATTTATCGACTACATGATGTGCAAATTTTATTTTAATTGAAATACTTCTCAAGGATTATTTTAATCGAACACGTGACCTCATGGAGAACAAGTACTTAATAATTTTTTCCTCCACCCCTTCTTGAGACACAAAATTCTGTCTACAAACATGAAAAGAAACTTGTGAAATTGTCACCGCCAGATATAGCAAATCATAAAGTAAAAATTGAAATACATGCAGCAGTGACATAAGATAAACTCAAGGAATTTGGCTAGGTGGATATTGAAAAAATTAATAAGTACTTGTCTACCATGAGGTCACGTGTTCGAATTTTACGAAGGCCAAACATTCTGAACCGTGGTGTCATTGAAGGTTTGCCCGATCGTTAATTTCAGAGTCTCGAAATTAGTCGGAGTGTTCGCAAGTTGACTCAGATATTCGGTTTTTAAAAAAAAAAAAAAAACTGTGACATTATAGATGCAATTCTAAATCTAAAAAGAAATCCTATGAGAACCGACCAAAACCTACCGAAAATCGTACCGACGGCCACCGCTAGGCCGTCTCCGGCCACTGGACAGCCGATCTGAGCCGTCCAAAAATTCTAAAAAAAACCGAGGGGGTCCTCGTGAGAATCAACGGCATCCTATGTGTATATGGTGGTTGGATCAAGTACCCATTTTTTCGTATATATATGTATATACACGAATACACGAAAAAGTTGGATGCTTGATCCAACCACCATACACATATCGGATGCCGTTGATTCCCACGTTGACCCCCTCGGTTTTATTTTTTAGAATTTTTGGACGGCTCATATCGGCCGTCCGGTAGCTGGAGACTGCCCGACGGTGGCCGTTGGTACGATTTCGGTGGGTCTTGGTCGGTACGGCTAGCAACACTCCTAAAACCTAACCTTTTTTTTTAATGCAGTCCTTGTAGTGCCTAAAAAAACGGCTAATTAAAGCTATGGACAAGGGCACTGGATTTTTTAGATTTGTTAATTATTTTTGGGTCCAGGGGTTGTTCACTAGTTTGAACCTCGTGGCCAAATTTCAACTACCCCTTTTTTATTAAAGGGCACGCCACCGACCTTAGGAAACTACGCCCTCATTACTTGCGTGTGGGCAAAAATCCTAGGAACTCACAGGTGAACTCTTGTTTCAAATCATTCCAATATACCTTGCCAGTTTTGAATTTTTCGGGAGCCCGATGAGACCTTTTTAAATGAAACCTCTATGAAATTTAGGAGTAAAATATTTTTAAAAAGATAGAAATCACATTTAAGGAAAAAAAATATTACCGTAAAAGTACTCGAAAACACGAGTACAAAAAAATTTGATGTTCATTACAAAAAATTGGAGTAGCCGAAATTAGAGAGAAATTGAGAGCTCAGGTCGATGCGACCGCATCCTCGGTGTATGTTCGAAGGCAGCCGTTTAATGTTCGGTCCACATGCATATATTGGAAAGTTATGAACATACTCCCTCTGTCCCAAAAGGGATGACAATTTTTGAAACTCGTGTTGTTTTTCATCGCTTATATCTTACAATATATAATATTTTTTATGAGTTTAAAAATTTTGTATAATACAACTAATCGAGAACTATCAAATAAGATCCACATTGTATATATTTTGAGATCCATATTGAAAGATATAATAAATTAAAATTTGTACAAATATCAAAAATTAACATCTAATTTGAGACGGAGGAGTGTCAATATTCAAATCTCTGTACATAATAGTATATGTTGATAATGCCATGGGAAAACATTGACCCGTGTTGATCATGCCATGGGAAAACATTGACCCGTCTCTTGTCCAAATTACACAGCGATTAAAGAAAAGTGCCGATGAGTGAAATGACTGAAGAAGTCCTGCACTACCCCCAAAATTGGTAAAACTCGACGGCTCCTACGATGTGTGTTCACTGTTGTGAGATGTCACTGTTTTATACAGTTTGGTGGTCACTCTCCAACCTGTCACTTGGAATGGCCATTTTCAATTTTTTTTTTTTTTGGCTCATAACCGAGTATCTATGAAAATTTGTACATAACTCAACTAATCTTGAGGTCTTGGATCCCGTTTGATAACAGTGATAGATGGATGTGATTCGTAAGGAGATGGAATTAGGATTGAGATTAGGCCCCGTTCCAGAAACCTTTTTAAAAAATAAGCAGCTTATTTTCACATTTTCAAACTAAAAAATAATATAAATGAAAAATATTTTTTTTAATTTTTTTTGCATCGTATAAAAGATCTTATCGAGATCTTTCAAATAAGATTCATAATACATATTTTTAGATTTCAATAAACCTATAATTTTTGAGCTTAAAATTGCCTTCTTAAAAAATAAGGACCTTTTTTAAGTTCTGAAACGGGGCCTAAAAGAGATTGATAATGAGTATGTTTGTTGGAGATGGGATTAGATGATGAAATTATTAATATCATATTTGTTTAAGATAAAATTAGATGATGGAATTAAATTGATAGAAGAGATTGGTACCAATAAAAATGGTTGATAATGAGAAGGGTTTAGGATTGGATTATGAATACCAAGTCCTAAGGAGTATTAGTAATACCCTTAAAGTTCGGCTTTCTCATCCCATGAGATTCTCAATTTGGAGCCATTTATGTTACCAAACAAAAAATTAATAGATCGAAGGGACTATTAGTTCAATCTCTAGGCCGAATCAAGTTATCAAACGGGGCTTTGAAGTTATGTACCTAATAAAGTTCCCCTGATCGAAGACTTTTTTCGTTGTTGCAGATGGTCGTATCTATGAGCATGGAAGATAGGGCTTTGCTATTATGCGTCATCGTAGTTAAACATATTTTACAATAATACTTTCATAATGACTGAAATAGGAAAAATTTTATGTAGGCACCTGATCTTTCACACAAATTACACATAAATATCTGACCTTTCTTAAATTTCATATAAACACCTGAGTTTTCTAAAAACTCATCAATTCAACACCTAACTTTTCTTAAATTTTATATAAACGCTTGAACTTTCTAAACATTCATCAATTTAACATCTGTCCGTCACCCTTCCGTCTAAAACCAAATGGAAATAAAGTTTAAGTGCTCCAATTTTTTATTTGTTTGAACCAGTACGAAAATCTTTTTTTTTTTCATTTTATCCTAAAGAATCATAATTAATTTTTGACTCTAAAGCACTTGTTAGTCAGCCCTAAGAAAGTCGTATAATCAAATATCTCTTAGGGCTAACTAACGAGAGCCTTATAGTCAAAAATTAATTATGATTCTTTAGGATAAAATAATCAGAAAAATAAGATATTCGCACTGATTTAAACGGATTAAAAATTGGAGCAATTAATTTTTCAACCATGTATAGACCGTTTATATATTAAAAATATGGTTAAAAAATTAAGTGCTCAAATTTTCTATCCGTTTAAACTAGTGCGAAAATCTTTATTTCTATGATCATTTTATCCTAAAGAATCATAATTAATTTTTGAATCTAAAGCTCTCGTTAGTCAGCCCTAAGAAAGTCGTAGAATCAAATACCTTTTAGGGCTAACTAACGAGAGCTTTAGAGTTAAAGATTAATTATGACCCTTTTAGAATAAAATGATCAGAAAAATAAGATATTCACATCGGTTCAAACGAATTGAAAATTGGAGTAATTAAATTTTCAACCATGTGTAAATTGTTTATATATTAAAAAATATGGTTAAAAAATTAAGTGGTCAAATTTTCAATCCGTTTAAACCTGTGCGAAAATCTTATTTCTCTGATCATTTTATCCTAAAGAGTCATAATTAATTTTTGACTCTAGGACTCTTGTTAGTTAGCCCTGAGAGATATTTGATTCTACGACTTTCTTATTGCTAACTAACAACAGTTTTAGAGAAAAAATTAATTATGATTTTTTAGAATAAAATGATCAGAAAAATAAGATTTTCGCACTAATTCAAACAAATAAAAAATTGGAGCACTTAGCTTTTTTTCCGTTTGGTTTTAGATGAAGGGGTGACGGTAGGTGTTGAATTGATGAGTTTTTAGAAAACTCAGGATTTTATATGAAATTTAAGAAGGGTCAAGTGTTGAATTGATGAGTTTTTAGAAAGTTTAGGTGTTTATATGAAATTTAAGAAAGATTAGATATTTATGTGTTATTTGTGTAAAAGGTCGGGTGCTTACGTGAAATTTTCCCACCAAAATAATATAGGAAAGTCCACTTTGACCCCCTGTGGTATGGGCCATGTGCGGATACACCCCCTATGGTTTAAAAGTGTGCACATAACCCCTTATGATTTTAAAATTGTGCGGATAGACCCCCTGCCGTCATGTTTTCCGTCCATATTAACGGATGTGTATCTCACACGCCTCTAGAATGTAATCTGAGTCGTTCATAATGTATTAAATAAACAATAGAATATCTCTGTAAAAATTCATCTCGATCAGGTATCAATAACCCAGTGATCTAATTTGTGGTAAATTCAAATTGAAAAATTTAATTTCATAACAAAATTGATTTGACCATAAACTTTTCATTTTTTGATTGACTTGAATTTTGGCATAGATGTAGTATTCGTCAAACTCTACAATATCAACGGTTTGGATTCAATTTTTGATATAGGGGATGGTGTGGTTGGATTTAAAAAAGAAAATGAATTAAGGGAGATGATGAGGGTATATCGGTCTTTTAAAGTTGTGTCTGTTAAAATGGACGGAAAACAAGACGGCAGGGGGTCTATCCGCACAATTTTAAAACCACAGGGGGTTATGTGCACACTTTTAAACCATAGGGGGTGTATCCGCACATGACCCATACCACATGGGGTCAAAGTGGACTTTCCTCAAAATAATACTTTCCAAATTCTAGTCAATACAAACAGAACGATGCCGACTAGTGAAATTACTGAAGTAGCCCCACCAAAATTGGTAAAACTCGACGGTTCCTACAATGTGAGATGTCAATGTTTCATACACCTTGTCGGTCCCTCTCCGGCCTCGCTGTTCCCAGTTCAACTCCATAATTACATCGCATGTGCATCATGCGTGCAAAATTATCACTCGTCCGTTATGGGTTTCAAAATCTCTGCGTACGATTTTTAATAAATTTTTTAATCTATTTTTCTCTATTCATTACTCAAAAAAATCTCCATCAAAACCCTAACCGTACAGGGTAGCTTTTTCTTTTGGCTCATAACCGAGTGTTTGTGCCAGATTGTGCATAACTCGACTAATCTCGAGGTCTTGAAGTTATGAACGTAGTAAAGTAAAATTTCCACGACTGAAGAATTTTTCTCATTTTTTCATTGGCGGTGATAGTCGAATCCGAGAGCATGGAAGATAAGCCCTTACTTGCAATTATGCGCCCCTTGTAGGTAAAGATATTTTACAACAATCTATATTATAAAACAGAGCGGGTTCTGTTAAAAAATGTCTAGGCATATAAACAAGAATAATCTCCACAACTGTTGGATCACTTCATGTTAAATTTATAACCATCGGATTATTTCTTTTTTAAAAGGTAAGGGGAATTCATTCTCCTAACAAACTTATCATTCTCTATCTTTACTTTTTAGGCAATATATTTCTATATAAAATATAGGAAAATATCTCAAAATGGTAATGCTTCGTGGAGATCACAACTATTACGAAGAGCAGTCAGAGATACATTTCATCTTGCTTTTAGATACGGGCATCCGCTAGTACTTTTATAATGATCAACTATAAGAAAAATAGTAACTCAATTATCATTCTAACTTCATCTATATTTATTTCTAATTATTCGGGGAATTAGGAGTATTAAAAGGCATACAAAAGGACTAAACACAAATTGTGCTATGTCAGGATAACCCAACGATAGGCCACTGCTCACCTAATAGAGAATCTAATGACACTTCTAAACCCATTTTTGAAAACGAGTTTAGAGATTAAATTGTGGTTTAGCGTTTTCTAATGTATGAACAAATAATCATTAAAGCCCAGTACTTTCTTTTCTGGCAATACCACTCCATAAAACACTTTAATAATCACGGGTGGGTAGCGATTTTCAGACTTCCTTTTCTGATAGAAGCACTCCATTTTTGTTCTTTAATAAATTTTTTCTCGTAATTTTTTTCACTAAAAGACAAGAAATGGAATGCAATTATCAAAAAAAGAAGTGTGAAAATCATTTTCCATAATCATCAGAAAAAAATTTGAAACTACTTTAGGATGACGGGATATATAGTTATATTCCCTTTCATCTTTTTTTCGATCTGCTTTATTGTAATTTTGGGGATTTCAACATTACTATTATAAAGGAAATATTTGGCACCAACATTGTTTGACTTTAAAATTAAAGTTTGAAGTGATGCCAAATTCACATAGAATTTAACAACTTTTGATAGCTCTCTTAGAGCCGAACGGAGTTCATTTAAAAAAACACGAATTTGTCATTTTACGTGATTGGACTACCACGTTGAATTTGAAACTAAGATTAGAGATGCCCTTATTCACCTTATTCACAGGCAAGGGAACAATATTTATCACCTTCTTCACACGTAAGGTTCCCGTATCCTAGCTAATTTTTTCGAACAAACTAAGTACACAAATTCAGACACGCATAATGTTCAAGTCGTTCAATGAACTTGAACTCCTCATTTATTTAAAGACATCTGCTTTTACATTAGATGATTTCGGGTTAATTTGTATCCAAATATACACAAAGACTTTCTCAATCGGTTCAAGTTCTCAACTTTATTCAGTGCTAGCTTTGTCTTGGTGCAAAATCTCATGGGCCTTTTCAGAGAGGTTACTCTTTGATGCTGACCCACATCCTTATCAGCATCACAAGCCTCCACGTTTTTGACCTTGTTCGGATAAATATAGTCATACCAGGGATGGATACTGTGGTCCAAACAGACCAAGTTTAATTCGGTTGCTCTGTAGATTTGCTTTTTCATTTCTTAGAGTCGGGCCCTAATAAAGTAACTTATCGGGAATTTTTTTAGTCCTAACATAAATGATCTGTCTTTAATCGAATTGAAAAGAGAATTAATTGAAGTGCACATAATCTAACTCGAACATCTCGTAATCTAACTCGAAAATCTTCGACCGTCAAAATATATACTATAAAATATACCGTTGTCCAAACATCACTTCTGGCCTAAAATCATCACCACATCTCAACTAGGCCCACAATAAGTGGGCCATTTGGTCTCTCATTTTTTCTAGGCCATAAGGAGCTGGTGCCCATTTTGAAAAAGGGGGTATATTTTCCCTGCGCCACATAATCTTAATTGCATGTGCATTTGTCGAACGTAGCTCAGATAAAGAGGCAGCAGCTTACGAAGAGTTCTATTTTGTGATTTATAGGAGTTCGAATTAAATTTTTTGTCCGTGCTGAAATAAATGATCGGATCGACCATACTACACAGTGTAGTACAACAACACATCCATTCTCAATTTTGTGATCTCCATGATCAGAGTCGTTAAATTTTATTTAAGTGCTTAAAAAGACTGTACTCTATCTTTGGAAAAATTGATAGTTTGCGTAAGGATGGTTGGTTTAGAAAATAGAGTGATCTGAGCATGGAGTAATTAATGTTCAATTAAATTTATTTTTGCATAAATAATATTGCATTCTGATAAATTTTACAAGATGAATGTAGAATCAATTGAAACGAGATTCATAGTAAGATAAATATTATTAATTATACCCTGAAGATAACCCAAGCGATTGACCTGATGATGAAGGCATGAGACTTAAAATTTTTATTCAGTATTATATTTTTGGATCGAAACTTTTTAAATACTATCAACTTTTAATTTATACGAAATTTTGTCTTGTTTTTCATGCTAATATTAAACAGTCGAACAAGCAGCTCAATGGATGGTTTGGCTTAGATTTTTTTTACGAATTTATTTTTATTTAATTTTTCACATTGGTTAGTATTGTGTCAATTTTTTTTGAATTATACATTCACCTTCACGAAAAGAATCTAAAGAGTAAAAAATATAACTAAAAACTTAAAATTTGTCCTTTATGAACTTTTCTCAATTTTGGTCGGACAATTTTATTTTTTTATTCTAATTCACAAAAATTTGAATCAAAATTAAATTTGTAATTTTTTTCCAAATACTAAAAAATAAGTTATTCAGTAATAAATTTGGCCAATCCATATCCAACAGTAACACCCTGGCGTCTAGATTATGGACTGCTAAATTTCCACGTCCTCAAGAAAGTACGTACTCCTACAAAACACGCGCTTTCTAGAGAGAGACTTGCAGCAGCACGTATTGCTCTTTCGCTGCCATTTCTCATTTTACATTCTCTGGTAAACGCAGCCACAGAGAGAGAGAGAGAGAGAGAGAGAGAGAGAGAGAGATTGGTAAAAGTAGAACTGCGTGAACTCAACACTCTTTCTCTTTCCTCTCTCTCTATTCACGGCGACGAAGCCAAAGACTCTATTCCACATCGGTGCCGCCGCCATGATCTCGCTCAATGGAGCCACCACGTACCTGGTAAGCCAAAACCAAATCTAACCCATTCCTTCATTTTCTATTTCTCTCATACCCATTTCAACGAATTTGTCCCAATCCCTCAAATCAGCTCCAATTTTACATTTCCCCCCTTTCCATCGAATGTGAAAATTTCCAATTTTTTTTTTCAACAATTCTCCAATCGGATTAGCTCTGGGCAACCCATTTCGTCATTTTTAACTGATTTCAAAAACACCCAATTATCGACCCAATAAAAAATCGAGAATGTTTTTTTGGCTTTCAGAAAAGACCGATTTTTTTTTACCCGATTCATTTTATTCCTTTGGGAATCAGATTTGGTTCAATTGACGCTGTTTAATCAATCAGGCTGAACTACTCAGCCGCTCCTCTTTCCTCTCCATGAAGTCTTTATTTGTTGTTTTATCTTATTTTCAATCGGAATATGGGTTATTTCTCGACTTCTCGAATTAGTTAATTATTAGACTTGGTTTTGCCAAAACAAAACAAAAAAAAATTTGATGGGAAATAAATTGAGGTTGTTTATCATTGATTGAAAGCAGAACAACTCAATTGCTGGAGTTTCCAAAAGCTTATCTCATTCACAGAGAAGGGTCCAGGCTCCTGTGATTGTTTCCGCTTTAAGCTCAAACAACAACGGGCCAGGGGAAAGAAATGTGACCCTTTTGATGGAAACTACTCTGAAGGAGATGAGGGAAGCGTCTCCGGTTGTGGCGGTGGAGCCCAAAACCACCACCGTGGGCGGCGGGGTTGAAGACGTGTACGGTGAGGATAGAGCCACCGAGGATCAGCCTATAACCCCTTGGACTGTCTCTGTTGCTAGGTGAGAAATCGATGATTCTTATGTTTGTCTTATTTTAATTTTGTGTGGGGTGTGTTTGGTGGGCTTTAACTATTTCCCATTTTTCACATTGTAAACTCCGTCTAGTGGAATGTTTGGTTACTGTTTTCAGAACAATTTTGCAGAACACTTAGGGGGCGTTTGGGGGATATTTTTTTTTAAATTGATGTATATTTTTGGATTCTAAATCATAGATTATTAAAAGTGTCATGATAATAATGTGTAAAAGAGATTTTGCGAAAGGTTGGTGGGTGAATTTGTATTAAAAATCTAAAAAGCTCATCCGGGGTTGATTTTTAAATTCCACATTCTTTAGTTCATCTTTGATAATTGATTTTGGCAGAATACATTCCAGAATTGACTCCCGAACTACCAAAGAGAAAATGGAATTTTTTTTAAAATGGAATAAGGAGGGGCAACCAAACACCCCCTTACTTGACATGTTCTCTGGATTTATTCCCCTCTATTTTTCATGATAGCGGCACATGTTCTTTTATTTTGTTTATAATTCCATGTGCTACTGCACTTTTTTTTCCTAGTTAATTTGTTTATTTTATGTTGTTATATGAGAACTTAGAACTTGGGACTTGTATTGGACTATTCGACTGTGTGGAGATATGTGTCATGTGAGGTAGCAAAGTTTGTGAAATGATTTTTCTTCTTTGTTGATTTTGCTGGTGCAGATCTTGTCTGGAGTCGCTTTGATTAATTTGTACTCAGAAAATATCACCTCTTCGGTTGAATTTGATGTTTGGAGTATTTGAAAAAAAAAAAAAAAAAACTTTCTTAGCCAAAAATCGTATACTACTGTTTTTGCACCAAGGTCCCTTCTGTGTGAAGTAATGGATCTTAACTTCTTAACTACAAGTCTGGGACTTACATTGAACAACAAATGGCATTGTGCGATTTTTTTTATTGCAAATTAATAAGGGTGGACTGTGGAGGGGAAGACCAACTATAGAAAGCACCTTTGGGCATGACTATAAGGACTCCAGACCAGTGGTGGGCCCCTTGAGGGACCGATCATCCATTGGTTTCGATCACCCCACCGAGGGCTAGTGGACTCGCAAGAGCGTAAAACACGGGGGGCATCAATTGTGCGATTCAAACCTTGGACCTCTTGGCCACTCAAGCCACTTGTGTGTAAATCCATTTACCACTAGGCTACAACACCTAGTGGTAGTCATTGTTGGCACTTGGCAGCACTATTTGGATTCTGGATGGGCCTGCACGCGTAAACTTTATTTGGTGGTTCCAATGCTGCATTGTGCGGTTTACTTTTCCCCTAGACTTCTTGTTTTCTAAATATCTTTGGTTACATGTGATTCTGAAAATCCGTACAAAATTAAATTTTCTCCAGTACATGTTCTGGCTCAACTTTGTCTTTTCTCTTTCTTGATTAGTTTCTTGTGGGTTTATTTCGTCCAAAGTTCACAAACTCTCTCGAGCAATTCTTTTCAAATTCTGCATTCTACAACCTTGGTGGGCGGAAATTGTTGCTCGCTTTGTGACAGACTGGTTACATAGCATCACCAGGCTCTGTGCTGCTCTATTCATTTGTGGCCATAGCCCATATTGCTTTTGATTAACAGATATTACTGTCTTCCTTGTGTATATGGAAATTCTGATCTTCTTATTGCATTGCTCTTGAATTCCTTGGTTCCATGTCAAAGATTTTTAATCTATGCATTAAACTTTAAAAAAATTAAGAGTAGACATTTCTTTTCCTTCTTGTTGTTGCAGTGGGTATTCATTGTTGCGGGATCCACACCACAACAAAGGGCTCGCCTTCTCCGAGAAAGAGAGGGATGCCCATTTCTTGCGGGGTCTTCTCCCACCGGTGGTTGTTTCCCACGATCTTCAGGTTTACAAACAATGGATTGCCTTAGCTTTTAGATCATCCATATCTATTTTTTTGTTTCTCTTTTCCCATTTTGCATGAAGTTTGATATATCTTCTGCTTACGTTGCTGACCAGGTCAAGAAAATGATGCACAACATGCGCCAGTATCAAGTACCACTGCAGCAGTACATGGCCATGATGGACCTTCAGGTGGGCCATTCATGCTATTCATTAACCTTTTAAGCCCTTATTTATTACTTTGTGGTTATTGTGACAGTCTGACGGATGACATGGGAATTCAGAATGCTGAACTTCTTAATAGACCTATGCCAGTGATTTTAACTTAATGAATGTGTGTGCTATGGGGCTACGAATAAACCACTAATATCCAAATCTTTCCAAGCCCTCAAATCCTCCTTGAAATGTATGGTTGAAGAAGTAAATTTGATGCGGTTTTTTACTTCTACGCAGGAAATGAATGAAAGGCTTTTCTACAAGCTTCTGATTGACAATGTTGAGGAGCTGCTCCCAGTTGTCTATACTCCGACTGTTGGGGAGGCATGCCAAAAATATGGGTGCATCTTCAGGCGTCCTCAGGGTCTTTTCATTAGTTTAAAAGAAAAGTATGTCTCAACGGTTTTCCTAGTTAGTTTCTCATTCTAGAGATTCCAATGCTTTCTTAGTACTACTTCATTTGTCCCATATTCTTGGTCCATTTTGGGAATCCTAATTCTGTAAGGAGATGTGTAATAATTGCATGCATTCAAACTCGAAATTGAAGGCATTAGTTCCAATATTGCCCCTTTATTCTAACTTTTGAATGCATTCCTAGATATTTGTCAGGGACATTTTTGCAAAACTAAAAATATTTCTCAGGGACATTTTTGCAAAACTAAAAATCTTATATCTTGACTTGTCAAAGAATACTAACAATTTGGGACATCCTGAAATGGGAAAATGGATCACGATTAGGTGACAAAGGGAATATAATTTAAGTTCTGATTGGTGATAAGCTCTTTTGCAGGGGGAGAATCCTTGAGGTACTGAAGAATTGGCCTCAGAGGAAAATTCAGGTTATTGTTGTGACTGACGGGGAGAGAATATTGGGTCTTGGGGATCTTGGCTGCCAGGTAACTGATACACTTATCTAGTCACTATAAGCTATTTGAATTAATTTTTGATACTCTAATGTTCAGCTGATTTGGTGTTCTAGTCTTTGCCTTTTGTGCCTCTGTGTGCGAGTGGTTAAAACCGACATGCTTTCTAATAATTTGTTCAACACCACTAGGGGATGGGGATACCAGTAGGTAAGCTCTCCTTGTACACGGCACTTGGAGGGATTCGTCCATCAGCTGTAAGTATTAATAATTAGTCAGTAATGTCGCCACTTTTTTCTCTATTTCTTCTTTCTTGACAAAAATTGGTGATAAAACTCTGTTCTTACTTTTCAGTGCTTGCCTATAACCATTGATGTGGGAACAAATAATGAAAAATTGTTGAACGATGAGTTTTACATTGGGCTAAGACAAAGAAGGGCCACTGGGCAGGTCCAATATTTGGTTTCTTAACATTCTAATATAGTAGCTTCTAGAATGGAAGTTGATCCGGCAATTTTTGAAGTGCGTTAAAAATTTTCTTTTCTAGGAATATGCTGAATTTATGCATGAGTTTATGACTGCAGTCAAGCAGAACTATGGGGAGAAAGTCCTCATTCAGGTTAGTTGCCTTCCCATAAATCGAAGATTTTGTGTTTGTTGTCTATTAATTAGGTTGTTTTCAAGTAATCTACTTTCATTTACATTATGTAGTTTGAAGACTTCGCGAACCATAATGCTTTTGATCTGCTTTCGAAGTATAGCAATACACATCTTGTTTTCAATGATGACATTCAGGTAATTGATGAGGCGCAGTACTGTCTTGTTTTCAAGAACCATAATGCTTTTGGAGGGTTTTGTGTGGCAAATAGGTTTAATATTTCTCCTTTTTTTTTCCGTATCAGGGGACAGCATCTGTTGTCCTTGCAGGGCTTATTTCATCACTGAAGTTAGTTGGGGGAACCTTAGCTGAGCAGACATTTCTATTCCTCGGAGCAGGAGAGGTGTTACCTTAGTTAATCACACACTGCATCTTGATTCTTATAGTAAAGCAAACAAGTAGTAGTACAATAGTTCCTTGAACGAAAAAGGAACACGATGTCTGGCATTTATTTCTGTTTTTCCTATGTATTCACTATTCAGTCACAATGGGGTTATTTTTTTCTCTCTTCCATTACTTGGTTGATGCAGGCTGGCACTGGCATCGCAGAACTCATAGCTTTGGAGATGTCAAAACAGGTAAAAACTCACCAATTATTAATTTTTTTACTTGATTTATTCTTCAGGTTAATGCAAACAAGTTGCAACTGTAAAGAAAGAAGCAGTACAACAAAAAAAGAAACAAAATCTGTAAAGAAAAGACAGTGAGGATTTGTATGTTATATTTTGATGCAGACTGGAGCCCCCGTAGAAGAAAGCCGCAAGAAGATTTGGCTTGTTGACTCAAAGGTGGTAGAAAACCCCTACATTTCTCTTTCTCTCCCTCTTAATTTCTTCAAATCAATTAAAATTTGCTTTTTTCTTCTGTTTTTTGTTTGTTTGTTGTAGGGGTTGATTGTCAGCTCCCGAGCGGAGTCGCTTCAACATTTTAAGAAGCCTTGGGCACATGAACATCAACCTGTTAAAGAACTTGTTGGCGCTGTTAAGGTGTGAATTCCTCCCCTGGGCAACACCCCCCCCACCCCCCTGCCCAAATGTAACTAATAGAGCAAATATTTCTTGGTTTCTTTGCTAAATTGTGGTGCATTTTCAGTCAATCAAGCCAACAGTGTTGATAGGATCGTCAGGAGCGGGTAGAACTTTTACAAAAGAAGTAATTGAGGCTATGTCATCCTTCAATGAGGTATTGCTCTTGTATTTATTTGCAGGTTGAAACTGAATATGCACATGACAACCCTTAATTTGTTGTGTATTAACGGAATGCAGAAACCCATTATTCTTGCTCTCTCCAATCCAACTTCGCAATCTGAATGTACTGCCGAAGAAGCTTATACATGGAGTAAGGTAATATAAATATGGAGCTTTGAATGTCTAAACAGTCAAGGCAAAAACATCGTTTTGAGTTTGTACTTCTCTCTTCTAGAATTTGATTTTCTTCTTATTTCTCTATTTCTTATCGTTGCCTTCAGGGTCGTGCCATTTTTGCTAAGTGGGAGCCCATTTGGTCCAGTCGAATATAACGGGAAGGTTTATATTGTCTGGCCAGGTAATAATTTTCTTTTGACTTGGTCTAAATAACTGCAGTGAAACATTGATGACTAACTTTTATGCGATATTTTGTTTTGATTCAGGCAAACAATGCATACATTTTCCCCGGTTTAGGGTCTGGGGTTGATAATCTCTGGTGCAATCCGTGTTCATGAGGACATGCTTCTGGTAGCTTGTAAGTGCACAGAAATTTTAAAATTGAAGGAATCCTCCTGAACATTAAAATAATAGTAATTGAAATAATAACACAAAAGTGGTGACGGTCTTACATTTAGCCGAGCTTTCAAATTTCTGAAGGTAAGGTTATGGATCGCTTCAATCTAGATCGAGTGATCTGTCTCTGGATTCTGCTTGTATGACCCTTTGTCAATCAACTTCTTTTTTCCTTTTAAATCTCGAAATTGTTTCCCTCTATTGAAATTCCTATTAACAGGCCAATGAGACAATAGAACTCTCTGTTACCTGAGTAAATCTATTTTGACAGAAATGCAACTGGCAAAATTTTATTTTTGGCTAATCGTAAAACCCTCTTCATCTTTTCTGTAAATTAGCACCTCACCTCACAAGTTCATCTTTCTCCGAACTTACTTTTTGTGAGGCAACGTGAGTTTAGAGTTATTTGACTGTCACTCAAAACTGTATTCCTAAGTATCGTTTACATACTGATATTCAATTATATGTTCAAGTTTCTCTTTCTCTCTCTTGTTTTCAATTTACCCAACCTTTGACTTAATGGAGTTGCATGCCGAAGCGAAACTTGTTTCTGATTTTCCTTGTGTAATTCATTTCATGTGGTGATATCTATTTCTCTGAAACAGCGGAAACTCTGGCAGCTGAGGTTTCACAGGAGAACTTTGACAAGGGGCTCATATACCCTCCATTTACGAACATCAGAAAGATTTCTGCCCACATTGCCTGCCAAAGTTGCTGCGAAAGCCTATGAACTCGGTGAGACCCTTTCCTTTGCATTCATTTGATAAGGAGCGTTACACTTACTTACTTATAATCCCAGATCATTGCATGCATATTATCGTGTTTATTTATTGCGTGTAGGTTTGGCTACTCGCCTCCCTCGACCCAATGATCTCATCGCATACTGCTGAGAGCTGCATGTATAGCCCCAACTACAGGAATTACCGGTGAACGAGATATCCTAGTCTTGGCTGCTCCAATGAGCTCGTCATGATGTTATCCCTTCTCATCTTACGTTGGCCTTTTTTATTTTTTCGTTCTTTTTTGGAAGAAAATTTCTGCATTTTCTCTCTAAGTGTAACTATGTGATTGGATAGGTAGAAGCATGCTGGAGACTGATATTTAGCTCGGTAAAGATCATCTTTAGCTTTGCTAAGTGTTGGGAATTATCAATAACTTTTCACGTTACGCACCAACTCTGGGATATGACAGGAAAATTACACCCGGTAAAAATCGTTTTCTTGTTCAGTTCTTTTATTGAGTAAAAATTAAGAGGCTTCAGCAATTGCGGCTCCAAAATTCCAATGCTAAATCATACTTCTCACAAATCCTCTGCCCTGGGTAGGCAAATATCCTGTAATGCGTTTGCCTCAATAAACTCAATTCGATTTCGCCAAACACATTTATGTCATGTCTGTGTTTAAGGTCTCTGTTTCCCTCTCTCTAGCATTGGTGTTTTTAGGATAAAGCAAGAGTGAGGAAACCTTTTTCTTGTTGAGCATTGGAGATGAAATTGGGTAACTAACAGAGAGTCCAGTTCATTTCCTATGAACTAGTGAATTGGCTGCGCGCAAGGTGCGGTGCGCAACCTGGCCCCGTTACAAGATACATTGAAGGGAGGATCATCATACACAAAATCCCAGATCATTGTGTGTATATTATCGTGTTTATTTATTTCTGGTTAGGTTTGGGTACTCGTCTCCCTCGACCCAATGATCTCATCGGATACACTGAGAGCTGCATGTATAGCCCCATTTACTGAATACATGATCTCATCGGATACGCTGAGAGCTGCATGTATAGCCCCAATTACTGAATACTGAAGTTACCGGTGAATCAGACATCTAGTTTTGCTCACTCCAGTGAGTTCATAATGACGTTGTTATGACTTTTCATCGTACGCAGGCTGTTTTTTTCATGTAACTCTTGTGATTGGAAAGATAGAAACATGATGGGAGCGTTTACCAAAAAAAGAAACATGCTCGGAACTGGTAGTTAGCTCGGTAATAAAGATCAACTTCAGCTTCGCAAAATGTTGTGTACTATCTATTACTCTTTCACTTTACCCAGCAACAACGGGATATGAAATAGGTCATAATGCATGTGGTCCTATAACTTTATGTTCAGTAATTATGTCTGCGCCCACCACATCCCATGCGGTGACTGTCCACTGCACACGCCTAGTGGGGGGCCACTCTGGGCCCCATTTACTAGGCGTGTGCGGTGGACGGTCATCACATGGGCGTAGCATTATTGCATTATGTTGGGCAAAAAACTTCTCCGTCTCTCCAGATTTTCTCCTCTCCTTTCAAGTAGGATTTCCATCAGGGTGGGGCTGCCGTCGCCACCATCTCCCCCTCCCCTACACATCTCGCCGGGCACCCCACCTCCATCTACTCGGCTTTTTTGAAACCCTACCTACTCTCTCTCTCTCCAATCCCAGGAGGGATCAGATTCGGCATTTCGGAACAAGCGTTGCTTGGTTTGGGCTCCCCCTCCGAAGAATAAGTCGCTAGATTTCGGGTATTTGATCGGCGTGGTACATTTGGCGACAAAGACAATAGCTGAAGTTTTCATGTTCTTTTTCTCTTCACTTTATTCCGATTCCTCGTGGAGGTTTTTCTCTTTTTCTTTTACTTCCAAAAATTTCACCCCTGTGGATATATGGATAGTCTATTTCATTTGCGTTCTCATATGGTTTCGGTTGGATATCCCTTCGCGATCCTTTACTACCACAAACGTGACCGACCCCATGTCAATCCTTGGTTTTCAATATGCTTTGTTACTAACTAGTATTTATCATTATTTAAGCCTGTAATCTGCATGTGCTCTTCTGTAGGTCATTTGTTTTTTTTTTTTTTTTTTTTCATTCGACAAACCTAATCTACTCTATCCAAGGGACTTGAGGAGGGGGATGTGTGCTTATAGGAATCGTACTCTGCCCATGTGCATGAAAGTACGTATAAGGGAGGGGCACCAACTGCACTCCACTCTATTTGCGATTTGTGGTTTTAGTTTAATATCCATCCATGTCAAAATGATATAAGACTTTTAAAAGTCATTTTTTGACTTGCTGTAGTGTCAGAAAAAAACAACAACAATGTTTGTGGAATTTTGACACACTTTCAAAATTTAGATGTTGAAATATTGGACTAAACATATTTTTGAATATGAAAACTTTTACTTACACGCCTTTCAAAAACACCCCTCAAACACACCACCTTATAGAGTGAGTTCCACAACATATATTTTCACAAAAAAAAAAAGGGTTCATTTTGTAGATGTCTACATTGACATTATTCATGTAAAGAACTAGATTAATCGGACATTGAAAGCAATATAACAATGCAATATTTTTCTTCAGAAACATAGATTTTTAAAATTCTTTCCCTCAATCAATTGATTTGAATCAAGAAATTTTCAATTATATCCAACTAATCTGTGGTTTTGCATGACTGATTTTAACATCTAAATCAAGCTACAAAATGAACGGCTCATATTTTTAAAATAGATTATGAGACCTCATGTTAGTGGGTGAAGTGTTTGAAACTTGTGTTCGAAATGGTGTGTACGTAGCGTAGCAAAGTTCGTTCAATATAGACCAATTGGTTTGGATTGTGGCAGAGATTCCTTACAGCAACGGGTGATCTCCGATTTTGAAGGGAAAAAAACTGCTACATTATGGGTGAATTTGCTCTTATGTTCTTAAGGCCGCTTTTATTATATAATAATAATAAGAAGAAGAATAATGATTTTTGCATTTCACTTTCTTTTAAATGCATTCTAAAATTTGTTTTTTATTACTTAAATTTACACACAACACAATCAGCAAACAACAAATTTTGAAGTACATTTATAAGAAAGGGGGTGCAAAAATTATTTTTCTAGTTATAATGTCCTAGTACAATTTTCTAATTTTTTTAGTAGACTGTATTTAAGGAATGAAATTGTACATTTCTTTTTATAGTTTTTAATATTTTTCATGCAGAAAAAGTTCCTCGAATTGGAATATCTAATTCCGTTTAGGTGTGTTTTTTCAGTAAATTCCTTGAACTATGTTTCAAAAAATTCATTAACTGCCGTTACTATATAAGATTAAAAAAAATACTATGTTTTAAACAAATTGAATGAGCTAATTTTTTTGAAAGTGAATTCTTAAAAACATGCATGTGTTTAATAAATTGAATGACTTCCAACATTTATATGAGACGTCGAGACAAATCTCACACAATTCGATATCTATTTGGTGTACACCACCACTAAACGGTGAATCCATAGTTTTTATTTGGAAAACAACGAAAGGAACAATTTTGAGAGGGGTGACTCGTACATTTTGAACAGCAACACAGCATATGATAAGACCATTTGTTTGTTACATCAATAAAACTACGAGTCCATCATTTGGTGTACACCAAATGTAAATCGTTTTTTGGTGTGTTTTTGGGTCTCATTCAAATAATTGAAAACGCTCAATATTCTTAAAACACCTTTTTAAAGGTCTCTATCAGCTTATTCTAGTAATGGTAAAACCTTAATCGATTCTACGTCCAATTTGCTGACACGATATTGACCAAATAATTGATCAAGCTCTTATAGAGATCTAACTGATATTATTTTTTGCAAGGACCCTTCAAAAAATATTTTCAAAATATTAAACGGCTTCGATCATTTATATGAGAGATCCCAAGGTGAGTCTAACCGAACGCGGTGTAAATTTTGTGTACAATATTTTGGTCTTCTGCCGTTTAATAAAGTATGTGGGACCCACATCCTCAAAATGCTCTTAACCACACGCATTAGGCTTGCGCCTCAAGGTTTGTGAATGTACTTAATTAATGCTACTCCGTGAACTATGAGAGAGAGGCCAAAGGGATTCGGAAGCCAGAAGTTTTGGCTGAAGCCCAATGGTATTTTTTGTCCCTCCCATTATGGGATTCATGGTTCGAGTCTCATCGTAGATGCTTGGAGTTTAGGATTATAAATAGATTTTGAAATTTTCTGTAAACTAATGCACTAATTCTCCTAAACTGGCTGATATATACCGGCTTTGACAAACAATAACTATGAGAGGGAGAGAGAGGGAGGGGAGGGAGGGAGACGGAGACCAACCAAAAAAAACTAACTGCATCGAATCGGGTTTTGAGCGTGTGGAAATAAAATTATCAGAGCATATCGTAATTAAAATGAGTTAAAAAGAGCCTGCTGCCAAAATATTCCATCTGTTCCAAAATATTTGTCTGGTCCGCAAAACGAGGACTCAAAAATAATGCATTTCTGTCACCTTAGAGCATACACAATGCTATAATCAAAATCAATGTTATTAATTCCGTTCCGTACCAAACATAAAACGGTACACATAAGTGGGTGTTCTGTACCGCCTCAAATACCAGCCTGTAACGATCGATGCTGGACATACCAGCCTGTACCGGACGATACTAGGCTTGTATCGGCATACCGGCTAGAACAAAAAAAATAGTGTATTTTTTTCTTTTGCTTAAAAAATGCTTGAATTCAAAGATAATTCAACAAAATTTGGATTCTATAAAATGTTAATCACCTTAATTTATCATTAGGATTAATTTTAAGGTATATCAAAGTGTTAGAATTTATTTTGAGTTGTTTTATTTTATTTTTCAAACATATATAAAAATATATAAAATATATATTACGGTCAATTCGGAACGGTACCGAGATATACATCGATACCGGTACGTACCATTCCAATAGAGAAAACTGGTACGTTTATCGGTACGGGATCGATAACTTTGATCAAAATCAAAAGATTGTTAAGGTTAGCAACATTTGTCAAAAAAGAGCTTACATTGAAATAACCAAACTTAGCAACCTCTTAGCAACCTATCAAATTTTGACCAGTTGAATAATTAAAACTAGTAACCATTTGTCAATAACCAAATTTATTTGTCCCCACATATCATCAATCAAGTACACTATCATTACACAAAATTCTTCTCTCTTCCATTTTGAACATGTTTCTAAGAAAATACTTTTAAAAATAGTTTTTATTTTTTTTGCAAAAATAGTTTATTTCAAAACAATTTATTTCCTGAAACTTTTTTTTCAAAAACTGTTCTTTTTAACAAAAAAATTCCAAAACTGTTGTTTTAAAAACTTTTTCCTGAAAACTGTTTTTTTTTTAAATTAAAGTTTTCCAAAAAACTATTTTCTCTTTTTCTAATAATCTTTTTTATTAGTTTGAAAACTATTTTAAAAAAATTGTTTTCTATGTCACAATTTTTAGATTTTTATAAATTGAAAAGGTAATGTAACAAATTTTGGTTATTCAATTTTAATTATACCATTGTAGACCTTCTACATCGGTAACTTTAGCATAAATGGATCACCAAAAGATGACGTGGCTCCAATTATTACCCTACTTAATTTCTTTCTCCATCATTACCCCAAAATTCTTTTCAAAATTTTCAAAGTTGCCATTCAAACACAGCATAAGTTTTCACAAGAAAAATAAATATTTTTGTAAATTGTCCAAACATAATCTTTTGTATACCTGTCCAAACATCACCTTTCGTAGCTTGGCAAGCTTTTGGGCCTACATGTAGAGACGGAGTCAGGAATTTCACTACATAGGAGCAACCATGTATACGAGACAAAAAAAAAAAGAAGAAACGTGCATAACAACGTAAATTCATTAAAACTCAAAAATATAAAAAAATAGCAACATGGCTACTCCATACTTAATTATGCTTTTCATAAATTATGCTCCCAAAAGAATTTAAATAAAATATGCAACCAATTCTGCATAAAAATACTAAAATAAAACAATTAAACTGAAAAAATACAAAATATTATGGAAAATTGTAATTTCGTAATACAATGAATGTAAATAGGTAAAAGTTGCATCACTGTAGTGTGAGTACATTTTAACTAAGTTAGCTCCTACTCAACTATCAATCAACAATTTAAAAAAGTGAAAGTTCATAAATTATAGGACAAAGAGTGTACACATAGCTTACATCTACTTTTCTGATTAATTATTTTATATGTTTAAATTTTTAATCATGTTGTGTCGTACCCGTGCTTTTTTCGTGCTCGTGTTGTGCATGTGTCGTGGCGTGGCACTCTTAAACGTGTCGTGCTTATGCGGGATGCCTGCTGCGGCGATGACCTTTGTACCATACCATCAAGATAGAAAATCAAACATGTAACGCCCCTAATTTTGGGAACGTTAAATAGGCAATTTCATTGATAAACTAAGTAGAGTCTAGCTCAATATTACAACATAATTCTCCCAAGAGTACTTTATTAAACAAAAGGAGGATAGACTAGGGTTCCTATCTACTGCTCCGCCTCTTCTTCCATTCTGGCCAGCTCCTCGGCTCCAAAGGCTTCCAAGGCATAATGCTCACCCTGTTCGTCTATGAGGTCTGACACATTATACCGGCGTCGCCACCAATATAATATGTCAGGGTCACCCAAGGTAACACCGTGAGCTTACAGAAGCTCAATAGAATATCTAAACCCACTAACCCTTAACTTACAACATTATATCATAAAATCAACAAAGTACAAGCAAGTTTAACAAAAACGATTAACGATAACACATCCATATTCGCCATTCAAGTATCGTTGGTGTCCATATTTTTCTGTGTTTCTCCTACGCGACTCTTTGTAGACCGTGTCTCCATTTTCACTTTTCACAACCAAATCAACATTTTCAAAATCCGTTTTTAACACACCCAACCTCGGTTCCGCCGTTCCGGGTTCCCGAGTATCCTCACAATGGTTCCGCCGCACCGGGTTCCCATTGGCACACATTGCATTGGCTCCTCTCCGCGGATAACCAAGCCACATACCCAACCTCGGTTCCGCCGTTCCGGTCTCCCGAGTATCCTCACAATGGTTCCGCTGCACCGGGTTCCCATTGGCACACGCTTACGCACACATTTCCCATAATGCCATCAAAATCGGTCATGATGTAGTTTCAAAATATTTCCTCCTTCGACACACATTCTTTTTGTTAACCACACCCTAGGTGTCATGTTTCTAACTTTCTCGATTTTCGTGTCTCGTTTTCATGCATTGACTCCGCGGTAGGATCTTTTTACAAACACAAATCATTTATCGAAATCTTAAAACTAACTAGCAAGATCATCCAATTCTATGTTAATAATCATGCTCCTAAACATCCCAAGATCAAAATACGAATGCTTATATTCAAGTGTCAAATTCCATCTTCCGAAAGCCGTTCTTTCTTTCTTTTTGAGAAATTCAAAACAACACATGTTTATGTAAGACTAAGTCATTTATCTAACATGCTCATACTTCCATTAGCGAGATAAACTTATAACAAAAACACAATCATGCATTTTAAACGATATAAACAAAAGATAACTTTGTCTATTTGAAACTAAACCCTATCTACTTAAGGAAAACGATAAGGATATGGATATTTGGAATCAAGAACGTTCTACTTATACTTAGGGAAATAAGTAGAGAAAATCTACCTTGATCCGAAACTTAGTCGGGGCCGAATAAGCTTAGTTGGAAAGTTTCCTACGGGCAGTGAAAACTTGCAATCTGGACCGAACTTCGGACGGCAGTAACTCGGTCAATATTTGGCCGAATACGATCGTTCTTGGGTTGAAAACGAAGCTCTCGAAGTGCTCTACGACTTTCGGGAAGGAAGTTGGTCCTAGAAACTACTTTAGGTAGGAGAAAAATGGTGATAATGTGAAGGCAGTTTGCTGTCTGGAAGTAGGAAATCCGAGATTTTTACTGAACTTCGGACGCCGATATCTTTGTCATTTCTTCACCGATTTGGACGGTTCTTGGGTCTAACTTGAAGGTTTCGAAGTGCTCTACGACTTTTCCAAAAGGAGTTGGTTCCAAAAACTAACTTAAGAAGGAGAAAACTGAGGATTTCTCAAGGACAGTAGGCTGCCTGGACAAAACAGAATTGGTTTTTAGAGAGGAATGAGGGTAAGGGAGTGAAGGTGTGAGTTGAAACTTGAAGTGGGCTTGCTATTTATAGGCACAAGTCTTGGCTTCCTCCTCCCCCTTATGGCCGGCCCCTCCCTTTCTCATTTCTCCCATAGATTTGTTCCATAGTCTTGTCATTTCAAGACCTTAGTCCAAGTCATAGCCCTTCCTCATGTGTCAATCCAATAATAGGTCAATCCTAGGTTATAATGAGGCTTCCATGGCTGGTCATATCCTAGAATGGGTTGGCTTGTAAGAAAGAATAACATCATTGCACTTTGGAAGACTAGAAATGGGTTGGAAAGTAGTGTAGTCATGAGTTGTCAAGTGATAGCTTGTGTGAGTGTCCAAAATTGCACACACACACACTCCCTCTCTCCTCCCCCATCCGGCCCTCTCTCTCCCTCTCCCCATTCGGCTCTCTCTCTCTCTCTCTCTCTCTCTCTCTCTCTTGGTACATATATAAGTGTATAGATGTATAAGTGTCTAGGAAAGTAAGTCTAAATCTATTAGGTTTAAGGCTTAAAATCCTAGGGTTGCATGCATGCATGGCTAGGTTAACTAGTCTTGGAAGCAAAATGATGGGGTTTCTTGGCTCATGATTTTGTATGGTCAAATCAAAGCCTTATTGGCAACTTGGTAAACAATGACCAATGGTCAAAATTTTCCCTAGCATTTAAGGACTAAAGGGTAAAGAAATATTAGGGTTTGAAATGACTTGTCATGGGGTATAATGATTACCCCTAAAAGTCTAAGGGTTCAATTAGGGTTCGGGGGGTTCAATTAGGGTTCGGTTTGTCCAACTAGTCGGTTGGAAAATAACTCTACTAGTCAAGTAGGGTTTTTAATCATAAAAAGAATTTTAAAGGACTAAAACTTAATTATGAAGAATTATCGGAATTAAAAGAAATGTTTAAAGTAACGTCAAGTAATTAAAAGAAATAACGACATTTAAATGAAATTTTTATTTAATAAAATTTAGAGTCGTTACAAACTATCCCCCTTAAACAATTTCGTCCTCGAAATTTGGTGCACGCTCGGATTCGAACAGGTGAGGGTAGTTCATCTTCATGGTTTCTTCTCTCTCCCAAGTGGTTTCTTCGGAGCCGCGGTGCTTCCACAAAACTCGTACCAACTTTACAGTCTTGTTTCTGATTGTCTTCTCGCTTCGGTCCTGGATTTCTATTGGTTCTTCTTCGTACGTCGCATCTTCTTCAATGGTGAGGTCTTCCCAATTAAGGACATGCGTGGGCAATGCGAGATATTTGCGGAGCATGGAAACGTGGAACACGTTATGTACTCTATCTAGCTGCGGTGGCAGCGCTAGACGATACGCAACCTTCCCAATTTTCTCCACGATGTCGAAAGGTCCAATATAGCGTGGTGACAACTTTCCCTTTTTCCCAAATCTGATGACTCCTTTCTTTGGTCTAATTTTCAGGAATACATGATCTCCAACTGCGAAGGCTAATGGTCGGTTCCTTTTATCTGCGTAACTCTTCTGTCGGCTCTGAGCGGTTTGGATTCTTTGCCTGATGGTCTTGACTTTCTCCGTGGTATCCCGCACTAAATCGGGTCCAATCAATCCCGTTTCTCCAGCATCTGTCCAGCAGACTGGGGATCGACAGGGTCGACCGTATAGAGCTTCGTACGGTGCCATCTCGATACTTGCTTGGTAGCTGTTGTTGTAGGCAAACTCCACCAATGGTAAGTGCTGTTCCCAACTCCCGGAAAAATCCAAAGTACAGGCTCTCAGCATGTCTTCCAATGTCTGAATAGTCCTCTCCGTTTGTCCATCTGTCTGTGGATGGAAGGCCGTGCTAAGTCTCACGTCCGTTCCCAATGCCTTCTGTAATCCTTTCCAAAAGTGTGACACAAAACGTGGGTCCCTGTCGGATACAATCGAGATAGGTACTCCATGTAGACGTACAATCTCTCGAATGTATAACAGGCTCAACTGTTCCACGTTCTCTGTCATCTTAACAGGTAGAAAATGCGCAGATTTGGTGAGTCGATCCACGATCACCCAAATGGCTGTGTTGGACTTGGCGGATCTTGGTAATCCAGTTACGAAATCCATCGAAATGTGCTCCCACTTCCAAGTCGGTATTGGTAGTGGTTGGAGGTCTCCTCCCGGTTTCTGATGTTCCGCCTTGACTTGCTGACACACTAGGCAGGTTGATACAAATTGAGCTACGTCCTTTTTCATTCCTTCCCACCAGTACGTTCTTCGCAGATCATGATACATCTTTGTACCGCCGGGGTGAACTGCGAAGTTCGAATGGTGAGTTTCTCGGAGTACAGCTTCTCGGAGGGTCCCAATATTAGGTACGAACACCTTTCCCTTGAATCTCAGGCTGTTATCTTTTTCGATCGTCCATCCTGGTAGCGCCTTTCCTTCTCGGATTCGATACCTGATGAACTCACAATCTTGTTCAAAGGTTTGGGCGAGGAGAATTTCTCGGTGAAGTGCTGGTTCCGCGATGAGAGCATACAGACGTGCGTTCCCATTTTCGGACGATGGTCGCAGATTGAATTCGTTAAGGGTATCTACCATCTCCCATTCTTTTATGGCTGTCTTGACCTTCTGTGCCCTATCCTTTCGGCTTAGGGCGTCAGCTACCACATTGGCTTTGCCAGGGTGATACTGAAGTGTAAACTTGTAGTCCTCCAAGTATTCCATCCATCGACGCTGCCTCAGGTTCAGCTCCCTCTGAGTGAAAAGGTATTTGAGGCTCTTGTGATCGGTGAAGACTTCGAATTTTTCTCCCCACAAATAGTAACGCCAAGATTTAAGGGCGAATACTACTGCAGCCAATTCGAGATCGTGCGTGGGGTAATTCCTCTCGTGGGGTCGAAGTTGTCGTGATCCGTAGGCTACAACTTTTCCATTTTGCATTAGCACACATCCCAAGCCATCTCTTGACGCGTCACAGTAGACTGTGTAATCTACGCCTCGCTCGGGAATGATGAGTATTGGTGCACTGGTTAGCCTCTTTTTCAGTTCCTGGAAAGACTTCTCGCAGGCTTCATTCCATTCCAGCTTCACTCCTTTCTGGGTTAGCCTGGTCATTGGTTTGGCTAGGGTTGCGAAGTCCTGTATGAATCTTCGGTAGTATCCAGCTAATCCTAGGAAACTCCTGATTTCGAATACCGAGGTCGGCTGTTTCCAATTCAGTACTGCTTCAACCTTACTTTCGTCCACTGCAATCCCGTCTTTGGATACTACGTGTCCCAAGAACTTAACCACTTCTAGCCAAAACTCGCATTTACTTGCCTTGGCATAGAGTTGGCTATCTCGGAGTACTTGTAGTACTATCCGCAGGTGTTTCTCATGCTCCTCCTTGTTAGCGGAGTATATCAAGATGTCATCAATGAACACCACTACGAACTTGTCTAAGTAGGGTTGGAAAATCTTGTTCATGAGACACATGAATACTGCCGGAGCGTTGGTCAGTCCGAACGGCATTACTACAAACTCGTAGTGTCCGTATCTGGTGCGAAAGGCTGTTTTGGCAATGTCCTCCTCCCGGATTCGGAGCTGATGATAGCCTGATCGAAGATCGATTTTTGAAAAGCAGGTTGCTCCTCTTAATTGATCAAATAGGTCATCGATCCTAGGCAACGGATATCGGTTCTTGATTGTGACTTGGTTTAACTTCCTATAGTCAATACACAGTCGAAGTGTTCCCTCTTTCTTCTTTACGAACAATGCAGGCGCTCCCCATGGTGACGTACTTGGCCTGATAAATCCTTTGTCCAACAATTCCTGCAATTGGGTCTTGAGCTCCTTTAGTTCGGCAGGGGCCATACGGTATGGTGCCATTGAAATTGGTGCTGTTCCTGGTTGGAGCTCTATAGAGAAGTCTATCTCTCTTTGAGGTGGTAAGCCAGGAAGTTCTTCGGGAAACACATCGGCATATTCGCACACGATGTGTGGTAATCCCAATTCCATTCTGTCGGTTTCGTCCATTTGGAGACTAGCTAGCCATCCAAATAGTTGATTCTGCCACCTTGATCTTCCCGTCGTCGAACTCGTGGTTTGTCTATCCCCCTTAAAACGGAAACGCGTCCCTTCTGGGGTATAAGCCGTCACTGTCTTCTGATGACAGTCTATGACTGCTCGGTGAGCTGATAGCCAGTCCATTCCTAGGATTACGTCGAAATCTGCCATGTCTATCACTCTGAGGTCGCATGTCAGATGTAAGTTGGCTACTTCTAACTCGCACCCTCTACACACTAGATTGACAGTTATACTTCCCCCCAATGGTGATGTGACTTTCGTACTTGTACCTAGGGGTTCTGTTTCTAGTGCTAAAGCAGTTAAGCAAGCAGAAGATATGAATGAATGTGATGCGCCAGAGTCAAACAAGGCTTGCACGCAGGTACTGTATAGTAATAGCGTACCTTGGATCACAGAGGGATCCTGTTCCTGCTCCTCAGTCTGTAGCGCAAAGATCCGCCCTCCAGTACCCTGCGGTGCTCCCATGGGCTGTTTCCCTTTGTTCTGCCCATTCTGCTGCTGTGCTGGGCCTCCAGAGTTTGGTTTCACAAATCCCACCTGTCCAGGTTGTTGAGCTCTCTGATTTCCAAAGCTCCCATTCCTTTCTCTCGGAGGATGGGGGCATTCACGCTTATAGTGGCCCATGGCCTGGCAGTTGAAGCATTGAACCGAAGCTTTGTTTTGGCCGACTCTCTGCGGCTCACCGCGCCCTGGTGCAGTAGCCCTCCAAGGTTGGTTGTTCTGATTCGGGGTAAACGGCTTAGTAGGGTAGGGTCCACGGTTGTTGCTGGATGGTTGGGTTCGGATTGGTCCGCCAACGTTGCCTGTTGCCTTCTTCCATCGAGTCTTGAAGTCGTTCTCCTCGCTTTCCAGCCGAAGAGCACACTTCACGACATTGGAATAGGTGGGGAAAGCTTGAGCCACTACAGTTCTTCTAGCGGTGGTCAGCCCCCATTCGAACCTTCTTGCTTTCTTGTCCTCGGTTGCGATGGCAGTTTGGGCGTAACGAGATAGTTCCTCGAATTTGGCCGCGTACTGGGTAACGGTCATCGTTCCTTGTTTCAGGTTCAGGAATTCTTGTTCCTTGGCCAGACGAAGGGGCGTGGGGAAGTACTTGTCAAGGAACAGTGCTTCAAACTCGGCAAATGTCATGGTGTCAATGTCGTGAGTTGCTTCCATCAGATCCCACCAGTATCGGGCTTCTCCCTTTAGCTGGTAGGTGGCCAAGGCCACACGGTCTCCATCCCGGGTGATCCCTAGGGTTCTGAGGATCATCTTGACCTCATTGAGCCATGTCTCGGCTATGACAGGGTCGGTGTCTCCATGGAAAGTCGGGGGTCGTCGCTTGCAGAACTCGTTCATTGCTTGAGTTCTGCTTATTGGTCCGTCGTTATGATTTTGGTTTTGCCGGTTGGTGTTTAGGGCAGTTATGAACGCTTGCATGATCTGGGCTAGGTCGGGATTGGCGTTTGAGGGTCCTCCGTTTTCGTGTCCTACTCCATTGCGTGTGTTCACCATCTAGGAGTAAAAATTGAAAAAGGGAGTTTAGTCTACTTTAACACACATTTTTTTTTTTTTTTTTTTTTTTTTTTTTGTAAAGGTATACAAAGTTAAAAGCAATTTATCACATAGTATGCAACGGTACTCTCTTGCTAAAAACAACTTTTTCATAGATAAACAAAAGGTTACATTCAAGAGCATAGAGTTCTACTATAAAGCAAGTAGACTCAAGACAAGATTTCCCTAACACAAGATGAAACGATCCTACAAGGCTTCTACTACACGGCCTTATAGCTTACAAAGCTTTATTCTACTCCGTAGCCTCGATTTCTAGGGTAGATTGATTCCAAAGACTTCTCTCAGCCACATCTTGTAGCTTCTCTCAGCAGCGGTCTCCTCTCGAAGAAGACGCTCACGTTCATGTGCGAGCAGTTCTTCCATGGTCGGAATGGTTGGTTCTTCCACTGGCTCTGGGTAGTACTGGGAGAGGTTCAGCATTGCAGCTTGCAGTTCGGGATCAGACGTGAAGTAGTCGTATGGTTGTTCGAAGTGCTGTGTCGGTGGTGCAGGAACTTGCTCAAAGTTCTGCACAGGTGGTGCAAGGACTTGGGCAGGTGGAGGGTTCTCGGGAGCTGCAACTGCTGGGGGTATCTCCCAAGTGATTGGGACCTCATAGAGTTCCATGTCACTCTCCGGTGGGGGTGTTGGCCTCGGGTACTCTGGTGCTAGTAGTGATCGATAGTTGGCCAAGACTCGTGGGGTGAAAGGCGGGCATCCTCCTTGTGGTCTACTTGACATCTATTAACAAGGAAAGTTATATATTAGACTTAACGGTGTATCGAGTAGATGACATATAAACAAGAGAAATAAGAACACATAAGCACATGGTAGAAGAAACATACGATTTTCATTACTTAAGGAAATGAGTACAACATAGTTGGCTTGTAACAGCCTAATCTTCATACAACATTTCGATTACAACAAAAACTTAATCCACATGCCAAGCCTTCCTAACAAGCCTAGAAGGTGTCGGGAAATTCAACCCTAACTGCACCTATGTCGGTTTCATAAGGTGGGGGTGGTACATCTCCCGAGTCAGCGGATATGTCTATGAAGTCGGGCATGACCCATGCTGGATCCTCCTCTAGAATTTCTAGCTCATCGTCCGATCCCCACTCTATTGGATCCTCCTCCTCGGGATCTTCTTCCTCGGGGTCTTCGTCCTCGGGATCCTCCTCGGGATCCTCCTCAACTTCCTCCATCATGTTGTCGGGGGGTGCTATGGGAGCGGGGGCAAGTGCTACTTCAGCATCATTTCCCTCAATTAGGAATTCCACGTCATCGGGGGGTGCTATTTGGATTAGGACGGGTATGGCCTCGGCGTTCTCCTCCTCATCTATGGGAAGTATGAGGGTGCCATGTTCTTGGTAGTGATCATAGGTGTAGGGGAAAGCATAGGGGAAATAAGGATCCCCTACGAGTTGGTTCGTCATTGATCGCAAGGTGCTTGCAAGTTGGTGAGCTTCAGCTAGGAGGTTGATTTCATAGGGATTCATCTACAAGAAAAAGTTTAACCTCAATTAGTAACATCTTAAGGCAGGGTTTGCTAATTCCTAATGAAATACTTTAAATCTTTGGTTCCACATTCGATTCTTGATTTAAGTCATCATCCAATTGTTCGGGAATTCCCAGCTCGGCTGTACTGCCAATTCCGCGCCTTGCTTCAATCCGAAGATTGTTTTGACAGAATTCCACCCAATTTGGGACGGTAAACTTAAACTCAATTCACGTTTGTGCAACGGTTAATTATCTCATGGTTCTACCCATTCTACCCATGGCCGAGGTTTTGAACCTAAAGCTCTGATACCAAGTTGTAACGCCCCTAATTTTGGGAACGTTAAATAGGCAATTTCATTGATAAACTAAGTAGAGTCTAGCTCAATATTACAACATAATTCTCCCAAGAGTACTTTATTAAACAAAAGGAGGATAGACTAGGGTTCCTATCTACTGCTCCGCCTCTTCTTCCATTCTGGCCAGCTCCTCGGCTCCAAAGGCTTCCAAGGCATAATGCTCACCCTGTTCGTCTATGAGGTCTGACACATTATACCGGCGTCGCCACCAATATAATATGTCAGGGTCACCCAAGGTAACACCGTGAGCTTACAGAAGCTCAATAGAATATCTAAACCCACTAACCCTTAACTTACAACATTATATCATAAAATCAACAAAGTACAAGCAAGTTTAACAAAAACGATTAACGATAACACATCCATATTCGCCATTCAAGTATCGTTGGTGTCCATATTTTTCTGTGTTTCTCCTACGCGACTCTTTGTAGACCGTGTCTCCATTTTCACTTTTCACAACCAAATCAACATTTTCAAAATCCGTTTTTAACACACCCAACCTCGGTTCCGCCGTTCCGGGTTCCCGAGTATCCTCACAATGGTTCCGCCGCACCGGGTTCCCATTGGCACACATTGCATTGGCTCCTCTCCGCGGATAACCAAGCCACATACCCAACCTCGGTTCCGCCGTTCCGGTCTCCCGAGTATCCTCACAATGGTTCCGCTGCACCGGGTTCCCATTGGCACACGCTTACGCACACATTTCCCATAATGCCATCAAAATCGGTCATGATGTAGTTTCAAAATATTTCCTCCTTCGACACACATTCTTTTTGTTAACCACACCCTAGGTGTCATGTTTCTAACTTTCTCGATTTTCGTGTCTCGTTTTCATGCATAGACTCCGCGGTAGGACCTTTTTACAAACACAAATCATTTATTGAAATCTTAAAACTAAACTAGCAAGATCATCCAATTCTATGTTAATAATCATGCTCATAAACATCCCAAAGATCAAAATACGAATACTTATATTCAAGTGTCAAATTCCATCTTCCGAAAGCCGTTCTTTCTTTCTTTTTGAGAAATTCAAAACAACACATGTTTATTAAGACTAAGTCATTTATCTAACATGCTCATACTTCCATTAGCGAGATAAACTTATAAAAAAAAATCATGCATTTTAAACGATATAAACAAAAGATAACTTTGTCTATTTGAAACTAAACCCTATCTACTTAAGGAAAACGATAAGGATATGGATATTTGGAATCAGAACGTTCTACTTATACTTAGGGAAGTGAGGAGAGAATTCTACCTTGATCCGAAACTTAGTCGGGGCCGAATAAGCTAGTTGGAAAGTTTCCTACGGGCAGTGAAAACTTGCAATCTGGACCGAACTTCGGACGGCAGTAACTCGGTCAATATTTGGCCGAATACGATCGTTCTTGGGTTGAAAACGAAGCTCTCGAAGTGCTCTACGACTTTCGGGAAGGAAGTTGGTCCTAGAAACTACTTTAGGTAGGAGAAAAATGGTGATAATGAGAAGGCAGTTTGCTGTCTGGAAGTAGGAAATCCGAGATTTTTACTGAACTTTCGGACGCCGATATCTTTGTCATTTCTTCACCGATTTGGACGGTTCTTGGGTCTAACTTGAAGGTTTCGAAGTGCTCTACGACTTTTCCGAAAGGAGTTGGTTCCAAAAACTAACTTAAGAAGGAGAAAACTGAGGATTTCTCAAGGACAGTAGGCTGCCTGGAAAAACAGAATTGGTTTTTAGAGAGGAATGAGGGTAAGGGAGTGAAGGTGTGAGTTGAAACTTGAAGTGGGCTTGCTATTTATAGGCACAAGTCTTGGCTCCTCCTCCCCCTTATGGCCGGCCCCTCCCTTCTCATTTCTCCCATAGATTTGTCCATAGTCTTGTCATTTCAAGACCTTAGTCCAAGTCATAGCCTTCCTCATGTGTCAATCCAATAATAGGTCAATCCTAGGTTATAATGAGGCTTCCATGGCTGGTCATATCCTAGAATGGGTTGGCTTGTAAGAAAGAATAACATCATTGCACTTTGGAAGACTAGAAATGGGTTGGAAAGTGTGTAGTCATGAGTTGTCAAGTGATAGCTTGTGTGAGTGTCCAAAATTGCACACACACACACTCCCTCTCTCCTCCCCCATCCGGCCCTCTCTCTCCCTCTCCCCATTCGGCTCTCTCTCTCTCTCTCTCTCTCTCTCTCTCTTGGTACATATATAAGTGTATAGATGTATAAGTGTCTAGGAAAGTAAGTCTAAATCTATTAGGTTTAAGGCTTAAAATCCTAGGGTTGCATGCATGCATGGCTAGGTTAACTAGTCTTGGAAGCAAAATGATGGGTTTCTTGGCTCATGATTTTGTATGGTCAAATCAAAGCCTTATTGGCAACTTGATAAACAATGACCAATGGTCAAAATTTTCCCTAGCATTTAAGGACCAAAGGGTAAAGAAATATTAGGGTTTGAAATGACTTGTCATGGGGTATAATGATTACCCCTAAAAGTCTAAGGGTTCAATTAGGGTTCGGGGGGTTCAATTAGGGTTCGGTTTGTCCAACTAGTCGGTTGGAAAATAACTCTACTAGTCAAGTAGGGTTTTTAATCATAAAAAGAATTTTAAAGGACTAAAACTTAATTATGAAGAATTATCGGAATTAAAAGAAATGTTTAAAGTAACGTCAAGTAATTAAAAGAAATAACGACATTTAAATGAAATTTTTATTTAATAAAATTTAGAGTCGTTACAAAACAACATTAAAAAAGATAAAGCGGCAAGCATATAAAAGAAATTGATTATACATTGCCTACGTGAGGCCGGAGCTACTTCCTGGGAAGTTCTATCAGCATGCTTCTCCCCTCCCAAACAATGGAACACAAAAATCCACAATGATAAAGCTAAGATTACTATTTACAACAAAATGATAATCGTTATTTACAGTGCCATCATGGAAGTTGATATATATTGCAAAAGTATTAACGACTTACTTCAACTTATCTAGTAAAACGAGGCATCTTCAATTGCATTCTGCTCTTTCATATCATTAAAAATATCGATGATAGAATCGACATCAAACCTTAGTCAGAGTGCAATTGCTGGGGAGAGCACAAAAGAATGGATTGATTTGTGGGATGTTGCTGTAGAAAAGTTTAAAGCTGATATCTTACGGTATAGTTGAAACTTTCAATTTGCCCCCTTATTTGAGGAAATGGAACGGGAAGCCAACTCAATTGTAATTAATAATAATTGCGTTTTGTTCTTCTCATGCAGCTTCGGGTTTCCAAGGTTGGAAAAGGCGTGTGATGAGCATATTACATATATCAAGTTGTAAAGGAAATCACACTCAGTATTAATTATTATGTCTGCCCGTTGGATGTTCACATTTTTTTTTCCCTTTCTACTTTAGATTTCACACTCTTTGTTTTTTCATGTTGTAACGACCCTGACTTTTGGTAAATAAAAATTTCGTTAAATATTTAAATTTTATTTTAATTACTTGGATTTGCTACTAAAAATTTCTTTTTAATTTTAATAATCCGTCATAATTAGATTTGAGATTTATAAAATTATATATTTTCACGCCGAGCAATCTAGTCATTTTATAAAGACAAGTATGCTTGTAGAAGCACTTGTATTTTTTTCTAGTGAGTTAAATAAAATCTTTAAATTATATTTCTTGACTAGAAATCCTACTTGGCAAGTAGAATTAGTTTCCAACCAATTAGTTAGAAAATCCTAATTACCGTTTCAATCCAGTTACAATTTCCTAACCCGAGATGGACCTTTTTGACCGTATTTGAGCCTTATGAAACCCTCCGAACCCTATTGAACCATTAGACTATAGGAGTAATCATTTTATTCCTATGTTTAGTCATTTCACTTTATCTAGCATCATTACTTACCCTACCTATTGGATAATAAAGGCAAGGGAAAACTTTAACCTTTGATCCATAATTGTAAGGAAAAATATTATCTCTTGGACAATAGATTTCCATGATTAGTCATATCAAATTATTACTAATATTTCTTTACCCCTTGGTCCATAATTGTTAGGGAAATTTTTGTCCCTTGGTTATTAGACTTTTGACTTGCCAAAATGCATGACAAGACAAGTCATACATGGAATCTCATCATTTTGCTTCCTTTGGAAGCAAGACTAGTCTTGCCATGCATGCACACCTATGTTATAACCTTAAGCCTAATTATCTTAGGTTTTACTTTCCTAGATGAATATATACATGTACTTATATATATACCTATATATGTCCATACATAGAACAAGAGAGAGAGAGAGAGAGAGAGAGAGAGAGAGGCCGAGAGTGAGAGAGTGAGGTGGAGTGTGTGCTTGTGTTTTGATTACTTACACAAACAACCTTTGTAGCCTTAAGCCTATTTTTGACCATGCCAACCCATTTCTAGTCTTCCAAAGTACAATGATTTTATTCTTTCTTGCAAGCAACCTCCCCATAGACTTGACAAGTCAAAAACCTTTCATGATGGCCTAAGATTTGGCCTAGGATGGAAATGACAAGTGAAGGAAGGCTAAGATTTGATTTAAGACTTGAAATGACCACTCAATGGAGCAAATCCATGGGAGAGAGAGAGAGAGAGAGATATGGCTGGCCATAGAGGAGGGAGGAGGAGCTCAAGTGTTGGCTATAAATAGCACCCCATGCCTTCCATTCAACTCACACCCTAACTCAATTGCCATTTTCATTTTTCAGACAGCTTACTGCCCTCCACGAATCTCCATTTTTCTCCTGCTTAAATTAGTTTTTAGGACCAACTCCCTTCGGAAAAGTTGTAGAGAATTTCGAAACCTTCAAGTTAGACCCAAGAACCATCCAAATTGGTGAAGAAATGACAAAGATATTGGCATCCGAAATTCAGTAAAAATCTCGGATTCTATTTCCAGACAGCACACTGTCTTCTCCTTTATCACCATTTTTCTCATACCTAAAGTAGTTTCTAGAATCAACCTCCTCCACGAAAGTTGTAGAGAACTTCGAGGTCTTCGATTTTGACCCAAAAACGATCATATTCGGCCAAATATTGACCGAGTTACTGCCATCCAAAATTTGGTCCAGATTTGCGAGTTTCACCGCTCGTAGAAAACTTCCAACTAGCTTATTCGGCCCCGACTAGTTTCGGATCAAGGTAGATAAATCTTTACTCATTCTCCCTAGTATAACTTTAGTTATTTTTGTTTATGATACGGCAAGTTAAAGTATTAGGAATAATTACCAAGCTCGTTTTACAAAAATCTTGAAATGACATTTCGATCCTGTAGATTTTCTCTCCTCACTTCCCTAAGTATAAGTAAAACCCTAGTCCAATAACTCTACGTGTAGCATAGAATCGTACGTTAAAAAGTAGAATGTTCTCGATTCAAAGTATCGATATCCTTATCGTTTTCCATAAGTAGATAAGGTTATCTATTATTTAAGTTTCAAGCAGATAAGGTTATCTATCGTTTAAAATGCATGATTATCAATAAGTTTATCTTGCTAATGGAAGTATGAACATGTTAGATAAATGACGTTATCTTAAATAAACATATGTTGTATTGAATTTCTCAAAAAGTAAGATAGAACGATTTTCGAAAAAGGAGATTTTAACGCTTGATTTGAAGTAGTCATATTTTGATCTTTTCAAGCATGCTTAGCAATATTGAGTTGGATGATCTTGTTGGTTTAGCTTCATGATTTCAAAGAATGATTTATGTTTGTGAATGTTTACTTTTGTGATAAGTCCTACCGCGGAGTCTATGCATGAAAACGAGACACGAAAATCGAGAAAGTTAGAAACATGACACCTAGAGTGTGGTTAATAAAAAAGGCGTGTTTTTGAAAAGGCGAAATCTTTTGGAAACCACAATGTGGCCGGACATGGTAGCCCATTGTGTGGTGTGTGTTTTGTGTGCCAATGGGAACCCGGTGCGGCGGAACCATTGTGAGGATACTCGGGAGACCGGAACGGCGGAACCGAGGTTGGGTGTGTGGCTTGGTTATCCGCGGAGAGGAGCCAATGCAAGTTTTGTGTGCCAATGGGAACCCGGTGCAGCGGAACCGTTGTGAGGATACTCGGGAACCCGGAACGGCGGAACCGAGGTTGGGTGCGTTAAAAACGGATTTTGAAAATATTGATTTGGTTATGAAAAGTGAAAATGGAGACACAGTCTACGATGAGTCGCGTAGGAGAAACACAGAAAAAAAAAACATGGACACCAACGATACTTGATTAGTGAATATGGATGTGATATCGTTAATCGTTTTTGTTAAACCTACTTGTAGTCTGTTGATTTTATGATATATTGTTTGTAAGTTAAGAGTTAGTGGGTTTGGATATTCTATTGAGCTTTTGTAAGCTCACGGTGTTACTTTTGGTGACCCTGACATATTATATTGGTGGCGACGCCGGTATAATGTGTTAGACCTTATAGATGAACATGGTGAACTCTACGCCTTTGAGGCCCTTGGAGTCGAGAAGCTGGCCAGGATGGAGGAGGAAGCAGAGTAGTAGATAAGAACCCTAGTTTACCTCTCCTGTTGTTGATTAAGAACACTCTTTGTGAGAGTTATGTTGTAATATTGAGCCAGACTCTACTTAATTTATCAATGAAATTCCCCTTTTAACGTTCCCAAAATTAGGGGCGTTACACATGTAGCCTGAGTACTACTTGGTCCAAGCGGGCCGAGGAATACAATGACCTCATAAAGTCAGTACATACCTACTTCATGGTATGCTATTCCCTATTTTCAATCATGTTTGTGCTGATCAAATTATGCACGACTACTTTTAATCGATCCATTGCTTCTCTCATGTAGGCAGGGATAGAGCTAGGGAGGAACTAGTAGGGCGGTTGCCCTTGCAAAAATATATATATTTTTTATACTTATTATATGTAAAATAAAAAATTTCTCTGAATGTATAAAAATTTTCTATGAATGTAAAATAAAAAATCTACATGAAAAAACAAAGAGTGTGAAATCTAAAGTAGAAAGGAAAAAAAAAAAGTGAACGCCAACGGGCAGACATAATAATTAATACCTAGTGTGATTTCCTTTACAACTTGATATATGTAATATGCTCATCACACGCCCTTTCCAACCTCGGAAACCCGAAGCTGCATGAGAAGAACAAAACGCAATTATTATTAATTACAATTGAGTTGGCTTCCCGTTCCATTTCCTCAAATAAGGGGGCAAATTGAAAGTTTCAACTATACCGTAAGATATCAGCTTTAAACTTTTCTACAGCAACATCCCACAAATCAATCCATTCTTTTGTGCTCTCTCCAGCAATTGCACTCTGACTAAGGTTTGATGTCGATTCTATCATTGATATTTTTAATGATATTAAAAAGCAAAATGCAATTGAAGATGCCTTGTTTTACTAGATAAGCTGAAGTAAGTCGTTAATACTTTTGCAATATATATCAACTTCCATGATGGCATTGTTGATAACGATTATCATTTTGTTGTAAATAGTAATCTTAGCTTTATCATTCTAGGGTTCTTTTGGTGCATTTAGACAAACACAAGGAGGGACATAGCTCCAAGTATCAAATGTGGCAAGAAGTTTAACCCTTGCCTACATTTGATCAAAGAGATTAACACCTCAAAGTTTTGATACTTAAAAATTGACCCTAGCACATGCTTAAGCTAGAAAAACGAAAATTACATGAGAAGAAGAACAAGCAACACCCTTGGTTACGGGATGCTAACCATCCCACAACCTAACCTTACTACACTACTCACACATATCGTAAGAAGACATGAAATGAGCAAGGGTAAAGATTAGGAGAAAACTAAACATTGATTAAATTCGAAATAAAGACAAAATCCTCGAAGAGAATGAGATTTCTTACAACTTTAATGAAGACCAAAAGCTTCGGAAGTAAACGGATTGTACTTGAAATCCTTCTCAAAGCATAAATGAGGAGAGAGGTGAGAGCTCCATTAATGGAGGTAGAGAGAGAAAGTGCAAAAGATGAAGATAACCTACTCCCATCAGGTCTGGGGGTATTTAAAACCCCTTAAAAACGAGTTACAAAGGTCCTAAATGCCCCTAAAAAGTTACCAAAGTCGAGCACAAAAAATAGATTTTTTTCCAGGATGTACCGGTATCGTGAAAACCTAGTACCGGTACATCGCTTGTTTCACAGCATTTTGAACCAAATCTGTCCGCGATGTACAGGTACAGCTTTTATCGATACAGGTACATCGCTGACAGAAAGCGTCCGAATTGTTTTCTTCCTTCAAACAGCCCCTTTGACATCCCGAACACTCTTTGACACTTCTTTAAACAATTCTTGGGACTTGGTAGCGGGGTGCACATGGTCTCAATTCTTTGGATGATCCCGGGTTGATTTCCTTGGCGTTCAAAACGCCTTATTTTCTCTTTTAACCTGTAAAGGCCAAAAACACCAACTCCGCGCAATATCAACTAATTAAAGTAAATTATGCATGAAAGAGGGACAAAATTGGTATCGATAAGCCCATTTATATACACTATTTATATACACTATCGAGGGCTTATCAATTTTTGTGTTCCATTGTTTGGGAGGGGAGAAACATGCTGATAGAACTTCCCAGGAAGTAGCTCCGGCCTCACGTAGGCAATGTATAATCAATTTCTTTTATATGCTTGTTGCTTTATCTTTTTTAATGTTGTTTGATTTTCTATCTTGATGGTATGGTGCAAAGGTCGTCGCCGCAGTAGGCATCCCGCATAGGCACGACACGTTTAAGAGTGCGACGCCACGACACGAGCACGAAAAAAGCACGGGTACAACACAACATGATTAAAAATTTAAACATATAAAATAATTAATCAGAAAAATAGATGTAAGCTACGTGTACACTCTTTGTCCTATAATTTATGAACTTTCACCTTTTTAAATTTGCAATTGATTGTTGATTGATAGTTGAGTAGGAGTTAACTTAGTTAAAATGTATTCACACTATAGTGATGCAACTTTTACCTATTTACATTCATTGTATTACGAAATTATAATTTTCCATAATATTTTGTATTTTTTCAGTTTAATTGTTTTATTTTAGTATTTTTATGCAGAATTGGTTGCATATTTTATTTAAATTCTTTTGGGAGCATAATTTATGAAAAGCATAATTAAGTATGGAGTAGTCATGTTGCTATTTTTTATATTTTTGAGTTTTAATGAATTTACGTTGTTATGCACGTTTCTTTTTTTTTGTCTCGTATACATGGTCGCCCCTGTGTTGTGAAATTCCTGACTCCGTCCCTGAGAGAGAGAGATATGTAATCGATCGAGAGAAAGAGACCTCTTCAACCATCTATTTTTTGAGAAAAGCTAGAACCGCAGTTTTTTTTATTTTTGGCCATAGAAAACTCAGGAAACGGATGAAAACAGAAAAAAAAAATTTGATAGAGGGAAAGATCAATCCTCTTGAAACGGTGCCTTGAATATATCCAACAATTCGATGAATGGCAGTAAGATGAACATGACACGGATGAGCAACAAATTGACTGACAATGTGTACTGCATAAGATATATCCAGTTGAGTCATAGTAAGGTAGATAAGGCAACCAACAAGCTAACGATAATAAGTCGAATCTGGAAGCTTATTACCATCATCTTGTTTATACTTAACGTTCATCTCCATAGGAGTGTCCGCACATTTTTCATCAGTTATATGAGCAAACTCGATCAAGTCCAAAGCATATTTGCGTTGATTAATACTGTACCCATAAGGTGAGTAATGAACTTCCAAGCCAAGAAAGTAGGTCAGTGGTCCTAAATCTTTCATCTTGGATGATTGACAAAGTAAATGCTTAAGCTTTTCAATGCCTACAAGGTCATCACCAATGATCATACACTAACAGAATAGTAACATCATGTGAAGAATGATGAGTGAACAATGAGCAATCATATGAACTTTGGATGTAATCAGCATTAGGGATGACCTTTCTAAACCGCTCAAACCATGCTCTTGAAGCTTATTTTAAACCATACAAAGACTTCTTCAACCTACAAACCACAAACTTATCAGAAAAGTAGCCAAGAGGAGGTTTCATATGGACAGTTTCTTTCAAATGTCCATAGAGAAAGGCATTTTTCACATCCATTTGAAAGAGAGTCCACTTTCGCATAGCGGAAAGGGCTACAAGTAATCGAACCATAGTCATTTTAGCCACTGGAACAAATGTTTCTTCATAATCAATTTCATCTGAATTTAATTTAACTGAAAAGACCCATTTACTGCCAATAATAGAAATGTTGGGAGGACATGGCACCATATCCCATGTGTCATTTTAGAGCAAAGCACTTAGCTCTGCATCCATGGCTGACTTCCAACAAGGCTCACTAGCCGCTTGCTGGTAAGAAGTGGGAATTTGAATGGAATCCAAAGAACTAAACAATGAGTGATGGGCTAAAAGACTAAGCCGATCAGGAGGACGAGTAGAGCAACGCGATGGAATAGTTGTTTCAGATGCAACTGATTCAATCAAAGTGGAGGAAGGAACAAGGGAACTTACCGGTTCGGACGGAGAAGACTAACCTTGCGCTGGTTGGTGGAAAGGAGAGGCTGTAGGATGGTCTGTTTTGCTCTGATGTTGATAGACCAACAATTGCTTGGTGGCATCAGTAGCACTAGTTGTATTATCCTCAATAGAATCCCGCGTTGACACACATGAATCCGAAAAATCAGGTAATATCGGAGGAGATGAATCAGAGGATCGAACAATAGATGTATAGTATGAAATGCTTTCTAGAAAGATAACATGACAGGAGACACGTATGCTGCAAATTCTAGGATCATAACATTGGAAACCCTTATGATTAGGACTATATTCGACAAAAACACACATGGCAGTCTGGTTAGATAATTTTGTCCTTTCGTGAGGTGGGAGATGGAAAAAACACACACAACAAAAAACATGTAATCGAGAATAATCAGGATCTTGACCGAGCAATGGGCAATATGGAGACTTATCTTTCAAGACTGATGATGGTTGGCAATTGATGAGGAGACGGATGTGGACACAGCCTCAACCCAAAATGTAGAAGGTATATTCGAATCTGAACAAAAGACTAACAAAACTGCATAATCCGACATTGGAACGAGGCTATGTTTGGATAATGAATATGTAAAGAAGTACACCAACGAAGAGGAAAACAATATGGGAACGTCGCTTCTCCTCTTCATTTTGTTAAAATTTCCTCTGGCCTCTACAAATCAATGATCCAAACACAAGTTAACAAAAAGCGGAACAACTTGCACTCAAGAATTAGCAACCAGCTGCTTAGGACAGCCACCATGTGATTCCTCCCTATCCGTCTCTTCCCCACCCACTCTTCCTTCCTCGATCTGTTTCTCTTTCCCTGACCATCCATACATCTTTCTTCTTGCTTCCCTACGAGCTACCCTCTCAGCGAATTTTTGTTCTTCATACTTGGCTTCGTCCTCGGGTGAAAAGAAAACCACCTCCATCTCCCCTAGCTCTTTGTACATCTTCTCAATCTTGGCTTTCCAGAAGAGACCCATCTCTGTGTCCATCTTCTGGTATGGTGTCTTTAGCAAGTACTCATCGATCCCACCTGCTTTGTCTATGCATTGGAGGCCGTGGGTTGTGACTGTTACTCCGATGTGCTGATCGTGGATATAACTGAAGAGTCTCTTCTCCTGTACGTTGGGTTTCCAGTTTCTCCTTGTCCTGTGACCCACCATTGCACAAAATATATAAGAACAATGGGCTTGTAAGTTTATCAATGTCTAGAATTTAAGCTGATAACTTCTAATCTCATTTGCCAAAAGTGTCAACTCTATCCGAAAAATATTTTCCACAGCAGCTAGTTCGTATGGAACTTACAGGCAAATGAACTACACAACCTCCAATGGAACAAATTCAAACTTTTTTGGTAACTCTAATTAAATGTCACTGTATGAAAATATGCAACCATGGGTTCCATTGAGTTGTTTTACTACATATTAAGGGACGTATCAAAGACTTGACATCATAACAAATGTTGTGGATCAAAGGTATCTCATCACTGTTTTGTATAACATAGCTCCGGAATGCATGGAGCGACAAAAGTGTCACCCTACACTGCTTTTCTGAACTCCTAGCAACCTATGTTGATTATGACTGACAAGGCGAAAACATATACAAAGTAAGGTTGGTGCGGGACTATAATATGGGAATGCTATATTTGAACTTCCTTGCAAGTCCTTGGGTGCTAGGTTTCCATCAGGGGGTGCTGTATGTTGCAAGAGATGGGAGAGAAAAGTTTCTACCTGTGCTTCCATTATGTGTTTCTGGAAGAGCACAGTAACCGCAAATCATCAACGAAATTGCGTCCATAGAATCTCACAGGGGAAACTTATTAGTTGCTTTCCTCCCTCCGCCGTTAATAGATCCATTAATTGAGTATATGTGTGCACCTAGGGAAGGAAATATTAGGTATCTACCTAAATCTAATTAACAGCCCATCAGACTATTGCTTCCTTCTAATACTATTTTGCCCCAAAAAATAGTCCATCCGACAAGGCAGTAATTCTGTTCTACATCAAATGCCATGCATTGTGTTTGAAGGGTCCTGCATGTAGTTGATGAATTTCCATTCAGAGAGTTCACTGGAACAAGTTTTGAACATCAAATGTTCAAGGCAAAAGACCTTCCCTCAAAGCTATATATGCCTTCACAGCTTCATTGACAACGCAGGCAAATTATGCCATACCACAGCTCTAAATGAATTCAACTGGCTTAAGAAGAGAAATTCAAACAGAAACAATGTCTATCTGATCTCGTTTAGGAGAACTCATCAAACCTCCTCCATTAAACATCTTGGAGCAATCATTAACAACTAATCGGGCAGGAGAAATTTGGAGGATCATAACTCAGAAGCATCTATAGCATGTATTTGACAGATTAAGCTGGGTTAAATAATCATCATATTACTCTCGTTTATAGTTACAAAGTACAATAGCAGCTATCATTTTGACAAACCATTTCTTTTGTCAAACAAAAGAATAGGGAGGAAGAAATGCAAATAACCCAATAATTCAAGGGAACTGAGGTAAACTTAGAACCCAAAAAACGTATGTCCTTGGATTGGTAATTTTTTGGCCACATGCTAAGAAGAATTCCCACCACCCTAACCCTAGTCGAACACAACCAGACCCATCATCATGGGCGCGCATCGACTGTTTGTTCATAAGAGTTGAACTCACAGGCTAGGCTCATTGCACTTTTTTTTTATCGGCAAAAAATTTTCTAAGTCATAATAAAGGTGGATTAAAAGGGAAAGGGGAAAGGCATCACAACCTAAAGGTCCTAAACCATACATCCCGACGTAATTGGCACCTATGACTAGGACAATCTATGCCATCCAAACCCAAGGGGGAGGCAAGCAAGGAGCCAACCTAAATCCCAAAAAAGGAAATGAAAAACTCCAAATACTTCTCCAGATTACATAGGATTAATGGTTGCATTTAAACAGAAAAAAAATTGACGAAAAACTGCAGTGTGAGAACTTCATGCACAGCTGTAAATCATTTCTAGGTGTCATTGAAAATGAGCACCCAATCTTGAAGATTAAAGCTTAAAATTTAACTTGTCATCCCGATCTTCGATACCGAAACTCAGCATCGTACCCATCATCAGCTACTAGCGTGTGTATCGCACGGAGAAAAACCAAATTATGCCACGGGCAGCATAGAGAAGTAGAGACATCAGCAAGCAACCATGCATATATAGGAGATAGCCTCAGACAAAGTTCTGCAATGAGGGTCGTCTGAGAACCGATCGAGCCTACAACGAGCCTTGATGATCAGCAGGATTTGAGGCTCGCCACCCAAGTTGTAATGGATGTCCACACGGTCACTCATATTTTAATGGTTAGATGATCACATTTGCAATTTCGGTTCTCTTTCTAATAACGTCTCTACATTTTAACAGCGGTGCTACACCCGCCGCATGGTTTTACCGTTCTATTTCACCGCTCTTTCAATTTCACCGTCCGTCTCAACAAATAATGGTCCTTCCCGGAAGAGCTTTTTAAAATCTTGACCTTCCAAAAAAACGGTGAGATTGAGTGTGGTGGGGTGAGCGGTGAAAGAGAGGGGTGGGCGTAGACTTTTCCATATAATTCTTAATGGCTAATTTGTTAAATTACTACGTACTACTTACACTACCAGAACAATCTTCCTAAGACGTACAATGGATTATCTGCAGTTACTTTGCCAATTTACATCCTCTACATAACTTAAATATTTATCGTAATCATCAAAGTTTGGGAAAAGATTTGAGGAAAATTTGAAGCAAAATAAATCTATACGAACACGCCTACGGATGGCACTAAGGTAAGCACACCGTCGTATGACGATTTTTCAAATCATACTTTTTGCAAAAACAGAAGGAAAGAGAGAGTGTAGGGTTTGTGGAGAGAGGTTTAACGTTTTGTGTTTTGATGTATTGAAAGATAAAAATTTTTATTTTATTTTAATGATGAGTGTACTTGATTGAGATTATATGGAATCCACTAAATTTGGTTATTGACAAAAGATTATTAGTTTTAATTATCCAAAAGCCAAAATTAAATTAGTTACTAAAGAGGTTGTTAAGTTTGGTTATTCTAATGTGAACATTTTTTAAACAAATAATGTTAATCTTAGTAACATTTGAGTTTTGTT
>CM033797.1:34208725-34233725 GCA_019656835.1 Rhododendron ovatum
ATCTTCTATTTTGGTCTTCTTGACTTGAGCTCTATTTTATTTTTTCAAAATATTAAATCAAATCTATGCTCCAATAGTTTACACCCCCAGTTGATAGTATATCCATATTGCTCATTGTATAATTCATATTGCGCATCCCATGTATACACCACCGTGTAATTTTTGAAAATGGATGGTTTTTTTTTTCGAAAAATGATATTGGCACTCCAAAAAATGATGCAGACACTCCAAAAAACAAAGGAAAATAACTTTGGAATTACACTGATTTTGGAGTGCCTGCATCAATTTTTGGAGTGCCAATATCATTTCTTTTGTAATACTTAAATTTTTCTAATACTACCATTTTCTCCTTTTAAAATAGAACATAAGTACTTAGAGTGCGTTCTACTAATTAAAATAAGTACTTATTTTTTGAATTAATGGTGGTTTATTGTGAGAGAACAACATGTCTCGTAAAATAAGAATTAAGTACTTAAAAAATGAGAACCTTAACAGAACGGGACCTTAATCATTACTAGAGTCCCCTTGCAATAACGAATGCAATGTTGTTAACAAAACCTCTCTAACCTTTTGATTTGTGTAATTTTAGCCCCAAAAACACATAATAAGTGACATATAGACGAAACATGCGTTTGCCAACTGAGATTGCCCAGAATAGAAGTACAGAAGAATAAAAGACATGTAACTCTTGTTTCTTCAATCTTTGCCACTTGCTTTGCAACTGGTATGGTAGTTAATTGCTATGGTTCTTCCGAGTTTGGATCCTTCTTAAATTCACCACGAATCTGGAGTCCTTATAACGATCATGCTAGAAGAGGACCCCAACCTATTGTATGCCTGGTCGCCTGTTTCTCTACTTTTTTTAAGCTAAGCAAAAGTAAAGGAACGTGTACTTCCCAATAATGGACGACCTTTCCCTTTTTGCTTTAGGGTCCATAACAAGACTTTTAGACTTACAAGAACATAAATGTCATATTTGGTGGGAATGTAGGCGAACTTTGCCTTTTTCCGCTTGGTATTTGGGTAGAGAGAGAGAGATGAATTTCATCATCCCTTGCTGGGGACCTTCAAAGTTCAAAGTGAACTAAACCCAACTTGCGCCAAGGAGGTTCCACTGCCTCCAGCAGTTGGCAACCTATCCTCTCCTCCATCCAGGAGGCAGAGGTTCGAGGTCCTTTGGAGGCGATTGGGACTTAGAGCTATAAAAAGTTACTGGACTCTCCTAGTACTAATTTAACTATCCCGCTGACTATAAAATACGGCAAAAAACAAAAAAACAAAAAAAACGCTTGCGCCAAGGTCAAGATTAAATTATTAACCATGTTTTCAAAGGGAAAGGGACCATTTTGATCAACATAATGGAAACAAAAAACAAAAAAACAAAAAACAAAAAACAAATGGGGCCCTATATAGAGAAACAAAATAGCCACCCTTTGCTTCACTATTTTATTTGATGTCTATCTGTTTAAGATTGTCAATGACACATCAAATTCTTATTGAATGGATCCACGTATTTTATAATATCGAAAAGTCTGGGATGAAGTAATCAAGTAAGCTTGTTTGTGTAAACAAATCAGGCCCAATTGGAACCAATAATCGAAATTTAAAGAGGAGTAGTGATGCCTGGTAGGGTAGGAAGTTTGAAAATACCCCACCTATTACAGTATCTCTTCTGCTTTTCCTCTTAATTCTCACTCTTATGAATTAAAAATTAAAAAATGCTTTCATGTTTGTGCTTCCGTTTACACGTACTCATTACGTGACTTAGCTAGAATATTATGGGGGGTTGAGGATATTATGGGTTCAGAAAACTACCCATTGTTGGATCGAGGGAAAGCCCTAAGCCTCCAATTTCCCTCTTAATTTGGTTGGGTTTGGATTATGGAAAACATGATCGAGTATATATTATCAGTCCAATAGGCTCACAACATGTAATCATTTCATTTTCATTTCTTGCTACCCGTCGAGTATATATGCTATTCACGTGAACAGTCAAGTTAATCATCAAATGACATCTAGTCAAATCATCAATCTAATAGATTAGTGGGTCAATACAGAAAAGTATGTATAATTATTTAAAAGTTATTTTCAACTGTGTTATCAACAACATCCGATCAATCTAGACATTTCATTGTTAAATATGTTCGACGAGCCTCACAAGATAGATAACTCGGATCATCCAAACATAATTATCATGTGGTAGAGGGGGAAAAAAAAAACACTCCAAACAAGTGTTAGTACTCTCCACTATTTACTAACCCTTCACAAAAAAAAAAAAAAAAAAAACAAATACTACTAATTACCACCTCCAATCATCCACTAGCTAGGCACATGATGCATGTATCCCATCGATCGATCCTTGTGATATAAAATTATGATCGGACATGCCATTAATTCCGTGCATAATGGCTTTTTGTAAAGGTTAAAATGCGGACTTGATGAGAGTAGTAGTGCACCCTCAATTAATTAATTAATTAATTAATATTCCTTTTCTTTTCATCACTCATATGCGAAATTTGGACTCCTTATATAGTAGGCTAAGTAATTATCGTCAATTCCCACCTCAAAATGGCGTCATTACATACATCACTTCTTGTCTGTGGGAAATGACACTTGCTAGCAATTAATGGTCCCTTACTGCATAATGCATGCGCATGTGTGAATGCAAACCAAAACGGAGTGCGAGCGGGAAAGCGTCTTTTAGTCGAAAATGTTTCAAACTACCGAAATTTGTTACACCAAGAGCATAGTACGAGGGATTGAAAGAGGGCACGGGATCTTAAATTTCTACTACTGAAAGATTATGTGAATTAGAATTGGGCTAGATCAACTTGCCAATTTCCTTCGTTATGACAATGAATACGAATAATATTTCATCCATAATTAAAATTAAAATGAACGGAATATAAACACCAAAATACAAGATAGATATACGTTGTTCGTCACACGAGAGACCGACTATATATGTGTTTATATATTAACGGCATAAATAAGGGAGGAAAAATCTCCTATAGTCAATAGACCAATAGCATTATACACAGGACACTAGCTAGCTAGCCCTATCAATCGTGCCTTTTTTCAACGTAGAACTCTAAATCAAACACCCACTACCATATGATTTGCGCCTAGTGTCCCGGACTAAATCATGATCTTCCGGACAGAAAATTGCTGACTATGAGTCCGGGAAAATTTAATTAATCAACCACCATCCAAACGGAATTTGCTGACTATGAGTTCGATCATGCGACTACAATTAAGTTAACCAACGTGCGTGCATGACGCGTCCGTATGCCCTAGTCTTCGATCGTGTGGTGAAGATTGGGTTTATTTCATCATCTGGGTTAGATGTTGTCTTTCAATAGGACAAGCCCCCTTAATTAGTTTGTTTCTTTAATTTGGATAGTTCTTGATCATTTTCTATACTTTGTATTGTGTGTTCCGCCGGTTAAAATAAGTGTTTATTTTTTCAAAATTAAAGGTAATGTATTATGAGAGAATGACTTGTTTCGTAAAGCAAAAATAGGTGCGTACTTAAAAAATAAGAACTTTAGCAGAACGGAAATAAGTATTTGTTTTTAAATAAGTACGTACTTATTTTTTGAATTAAAAATGATGTATTATATATAAGAGAATGACTTCTTGTCTCATAAAGCAAAAAATAAGTATTTAAAAATAAGAACATTAGTGGAACGGGAAAAAGAATGTCTCTCGTTATCATTGGATGGAGAGAAATCATCTTTCGGTTGATGAATCTTGACTGAACTCGTAGTTGGGACTTGAAAAAGGAGTCATCATCTAATCAAAGCAAATAGACTACATAATTAAAAAACCTAATCATGCGGCATCATCAACTAGATCGTAATCACTTTCTTAATAATTGATTAGTGTTAAGCCAATAATATTATGCTTTTCCTTTTGGCTGAAACTGGCTTTTTTGGGATAGAGAAATCCCCCCTTGGATACATTGCATCACGCCCAAAAGGCCAAAACTGAAATTCTCAACCAATATTAACTAAACAAGGAGTGGTTGTTATCAAAATCTTGCTTTTTTTTTTTTGGGCCAGCATGCAACTCCATATATGCTTCTAATTATCACAGTCACCATCTCTATCTTTTCCCATTGAAAACTCAATAGCTTAATCTGCGCACTTGTGTGGGTGTTCGAGCCAGTTGTCGCACACCCAACTATTCTCGAAATTCTAAAATCAACGACAAGACAAATTTTCAATAGATAAAAAGATTTGTTAACATACACGGAGAAAACTGAATGATGCAATATCATTTCTGTAATTTAGTTTCGTGACATCAATCCTTTGCTCGCTTACTCTGTACATCACTCCATATATTCAAATCACAAAACGTTAAGAGAGGAAGAGAGAGCAGCAAATAGAGGATACGTTATTTGCTGCCCTTCTAGCATTACTCAACACCATTCACCGTGTGTAATGTGTCATTCTATACCCAAAATCACCAACACAAAGGAAATGAGTACCACAAAATTAAGCAACCGCGTAACATTCAGAGCACCACCACATGGCACTACTTCTAGACCGCTAAATAATGTTCCCAAACAGTGGGTAGCTAGAATATTGGATGGTTGGACCTACCATAAACTCAAAGCAAAAGTAAAAGACATATAGTGGGTGTTATGGTGTTGTTGCTGTTGTTGGATGAATTAGAAATATGATCTTTGAAAAACGTGGAAAACAATTTCTAACACAATGGGCAGCAGCCCTCTAAACACTACACTGATCGGTAGTCGGTAAAGCCAGCCATCCTCTAATTCGTCCAACCACTTTTGAGGGATGCCCGAAAAGGACATCTTACGGATAGAGGAAAGAAATGAAAGAGAGATTGGGACCTTTTTGATGTGGAGAGCACAATGCACAAGCACTAATAAGATACATGCACAAGGCTAAAGGGCTTGCCAATGGAGAAAGGCCTTGGTTGGTGTTATTTCAGTTGGTGCGAAGCAGCGCTAGCTCTTGCTGATCATGTGTTTCCACATCGATGTTGCTTGCATGCGATTGAAGTCGGTAAACGAGATGAACGAACCGCTGTGAAGAGAAGAAGTGTGAGTAGCCAATGGCCAACGGGTCCTAATATCCACAATTTTTGAACAATTTTTTAGAGAAGTTTATATATATTTTTATAATATTTATCCTTTAACTAAAAGTTAGTCTCTAAATTCTAAATAAAGTAAATTTTGATCTTCAAAATAATTCAGTTAAATTCATTTAAAATTTCTCATAACACAATACTGATCGAACTGATCGATCATGCCAAGTGGAGAATGTTTTACTTTAACCAATCACGAGCCGAATTTAAGTTGCGTGACTTTCTAAGCCATTATAAACAAATGATCAAGCTGACTAATTACTTATTCAAGTTTTGGTATAACTCTTACCAAGCTAGTTTTGAGCTGCCGATAAAAATGTAAAAAATAGCTAGTTTTGAGTTCATTAATTACGTAACAAAGCGATCTTGAATCCATTTTTGAGTATTCCAACACTATCTCAAACTCAAATAATCAGTCAAATAGTAACTTGTTTCCTTTAATCAGTCATATGTGCATCTCCAAAACAAAACAAAACAAAAATCAGTCATACGAACGACTAGGATAACTGCACCATAAGGTGCACTTTAACAGGATTAGATTCGCACCTTTTGTTGGGGCCGGTACTAATGCTGCTTGACTGACTTTCCATAACCACATTGTCGTTCCTCGTGAGCCGAGCTTAAGGAGCATGACTTTCTTAGCCATTATAAGTTTATCGAGCCGCGTAGTTACTTATTCAAGTTTGGTATATATAAACTCTTAACTAGCTAGCTAGTTTTCAGTTTCTCACATAACATATTGATCTCGAATCCGTTTGTTTTTTTAAAATTCAAACAGTACTGTCTCAAGCTCAAATAATTTGATTCGTTTAACAAGTCGCATGTTGCGGCAGCTAGGATTAGTGCACTAAGATGCACTTTAGTAGGATTACATTGGCAACTTTTGTTGGGGGACTAGTGCAGTGCGGCTTGACTGACTTCCATAATTCCATTACTATGCCTTTCCTCGTCGCGACAACAACGCATATCATTACACAAACGACTCTAACTAATGTCTAAACCCATATTCCACCAAACTCAAATAAAAGTTCCACCATTTGTTTCTCGGCTGGAGCACTCGTGGCAGCAGGTTGTTTGACACCATTGGAGCTGTTAGGGCTGCAAAAGAGTCGAGTCAAGTTTTGTAGTGTTCGAGCTTGAATCGTTTACTAAACGAACCAAAAATTTGAGTTCGGTTCAGCTGTAAACGAGCCGAGCCCGATTCATTTACTAAACGAGCCTCTATGAAAGAGTCAAGCTTATTTTTTCTAACCGATCAAGCAATTTCGAATCGAGCCGAGCTTTGAAGTATTAAACCTGAGCCTATTTTTTCAAGCCGAGCTTTTGAGTATTAAGCTCGGCTTGTTTAGTAAAGTCCAAAGCTCGAGCGACTAAAACGAGTCAAGCCTCGAGCTGCTCGCAAGTAGCTCAGTTCGTTTGCAGCCTTGTGCATAACGCAAGAAGTAAACGAGCAAATTTGAATCCTTAATTAGTCCCATCAATTCCTTCTTCTTTTTTGTTGTAATAAAATCTGACCAAATATTGGAAGTAGATGACTGCTTATTAATACGTAATTTGAGTAATACTAAAATACTATCGGAAGAAACACGAGTATTGGAAGTTGCCCATCTAGACTGCAGAGAGTTTGAAATTAGAAAAAAATATCTGTCTTCAGTGTCATTTCTTTTACTCTTTTAACGAATTTGCTCGTCAAAAATAATGATTACTTCTTACTATATTGTTGTCGAAGTAAACTATTTCAATATCTATCGATGTCTAATTAAGATAATTTTTGAGAACTTGTTGAGAAGAGCATTTATCAAAAAAATTGATCAGACATTGATAGGTATCAAAATGCAAAAATTATTTTACAACTATAAACCGTTTCGATATCTATCGATGTCTAATGAAGATAATTTTTTTAGTAAGCGCTCTTCTCAACAAGCCTTACAATAATTTTTTTAATAAGCGGTCTTCTCAACAATCCTTACAATACATGTAGTTCAGATCAAGGAGACTTCAAATACATCATTGTATAACTTTTTTTTCAAAATTCATTAATTACTTAGGATCCTAAATTATGAATTAAAAATTAAATAATTGGATCAACCACATACAATTGTCTGATTGAGCTGATTTTCTATCAAACCACTCAAAAAATCATTTTTAAATTATTGAACGACTTTGATTATTTGTGTGAGACTCCAAGATAGGCCTCACACAATATTTATAATTAGAGAGAAAACGAGAAGATAAAAGTGCAAGTTGAGCTACCTTACTTGCCGACAAAACGTGGCCGTTTTCTGGCACTGCAAATTGCAACGTGGATTGAGAGACGATTCAGTACCGCAGCACTTTCCTCGTCTTCGTTACACGTTTGCTTTGGTCCACACACACTATACAGTAGTCTACAGTCCTTAAATAATGGTGTAGAGCATATAATTCCGGCATGGGTTGCCGTTTTGCAGTATCCAACCAGACCCAGCTGACCATAGATCATCCCTCACATGTTCAGAATGAAAAGGACTCTTTACCTTACCTTTACTCGCCAAGTTTTTCTTAACAAGCGGTGGGTATTCGGGTCTGCTTTCACGCATTTCAGATCTTCAACTAATTTTGGAGTTTCGAAGTTATCGAATGGACAAATCCTCCATTGGACTTAATGTTTGGTCTTTATGTAATTGGAACATGCAATCTAAAAGACAATTAATACATTTTATATTTTCGTGTCACTTGGTCAAACCCCTCGTAGTTTCTTTACTCGCTGACTTACATTTACGAATGAAGTTTTAGTGCCTCAGCCAAATGAAACCATATCTATACGAAAAATTATGATATCGATACCGCCCGCTAGCCTCTTGCTCGCCATATCCGCAATTGAATAACAAGAACCACATGTCATATTAAAACGGTGATGCTCGCTTCATTCTCCCTAACCAGACTGCATTCTCACTCGATTGGCACGATTAGGCCTAACTTCTTCTTATCTCACGAATAGGATTCGAACCAATCAAGCTACTTACCCTTTAGTAGATCGTGACTCTGATTTTGCACGCGCTGAGTTATTTATTACCCCTATACAAGTCTTGGATTTATTACGTCAAAAAATATGTGTTTCTAAATTATAATCATGCATAAAAAAAAACCCATAGAGAAATATTCAATCTCTGCATTCGACAATGATTGATGGACCCTCTGACTTCTCCTGCTATGAAATTGTATAATAGTGGCCAATTTAGCTAACGTACCCCTCAGATCTTTGACTTTTCGTGGAGCTGATGTGTTGCAAATTAGGAATGTTTTCTCTTTCTTAAAAGAAATGCAAATTAGGATAATGATTACTGTTTAGAATAAGTTTTGAGAGCACTTTTTCCACGATCAACTTTGTGAGGTGGTAAAATATTCCAATTTCCACCCAGTATGGTCCTTTTTTATACCCAATTTCACCCAAATGTTTTTTCGTAGCATTTTTGTTTTTTTATCAGTTGGCCATTTTTTAAAATATCTTGCATGGATAACAAAAATTACAAAAACATGAACAAAATAACAAAAAAAAAAATTATGGTAAATCATTTTAAGTTTAGAGAGGTTCCAACATCCACTGTATATGTAGGCTGTACATTCGTTTAACTTTTTTTCTATTTCAAACTTATTTACCCAAAAAAAACATCCACTATATATGCCTGACCTATCAAAGTCAAAAAAGACTCTATTTATCCAAGAGAAACACGAACATTAGTTGGTAGCAATGTAATCAGGTGACATGGGCAATAATTGTTTTCTCCTTTCTGATAATTAGATGTCCGGGTAAACTTGTTTGAACCCTGGACTCAAGTCGCAGCTCTGAGGTTTAGAAAGGTTGGCTTTCGTGGAATTGGGACATTCGAATTCAGAGGGGACAAGTACATATTGCTTTCTCATGCCTACTTAACCAAATCTCTGGAGGTTGACATGCATCGACAAAACTTCAATGACTTTGTAACGCATTGTCGACATGTCGAGTAACACACCACAACGTATTGAATTATCGAACCGGTGAATTGTCCGATTGGAAACTTCTCCCTATAGAATAGGAGTACGAGAAAATCTGTCACCTAGGAATATAACAGATGAAAGAATTTTGGCACTCCAGAGGCAGAAAATTTGCATACAAACATATGTCCCTCTCAGTCAAGCATTAATTTGTATTTGCATGTGGAGAGACAAACTAATTTTCTTTGATTAAGCAAACGTGTTTCGATTTAAATCACCTCATTAATAGTTGGAGTGTTTGTCATCCCTTTGTGGCAAATCAGAGTCATATATTTCCTCGTTTGGATTGGACTTTGTGTACACGTGAGTCCTGCATTTTTATAATTTGACTTTTTTGGAGTTAAATATATCACCTACCAAATAGCCATTTTTTTCTAAGCAAAAAAAATAATAATATTAATCTTTATAAAAGGGACTTCGGTTGGTGTTATGCAGCCATGCTGCCCACCTTTAAGTCGTCGGATCGTGTATCTGACGGCTCGGATCTCATCTCGGCAATCAACGATCAAGAGCTGTTTATTGCTGAGATGAGATCTGAGCCATTAGATGCACGATCCGACGGCTCAAAAGTGCTCATCACTTTACTGCGCACACCATTGCACAGCACTATCCCCTAATTCTTATAAAGGATTACAAAAATTAAAAAGATCAATGGCACACAAACAAAAAATCACCCGAGACTTAAAAGAAAGCAAGATACCAACTGAAACACCAAAATATCCATAAAAAAGTCAACATAAAATAGCCAAACCCAAACTAGCCTCGCACCCAACCAGACAAAAAGCAAAGTCATCCAGACCACCGCAAAAGATTACACCTCTATTTCCTACCACATAGCCATTTTGCAACTGGAATCCAATCAAGACCCATGGGAGTCAAGAATTTGGGTGCAATTAATGGAGTCAGATTATGAAAGGCGAAAATATATGTAGACAAATACTTTACTCCATTAATTTGAGTGAGCTATATGGTCAACTGATCTCATTTGCAAATTTTTTTTTCTAATGTAAGGTGTCCCTAGTCAGCTTGCGCGTACCTTCGACCTCTGACTAATTCCTGCAACTCCTCTCACAACCGTTTGTGAGGGTGAAATAGCCTTAAGAATTGTTGACAAAGAGAATCGAGCGTGAGACCGAGGATGCATGGGTGTTTTTAGTGATAGCTAGAGTGTCCCAAACATTATCCTGCTTAATTCCCCGGATAAATACAATTTTGGTTAGTGCTCCCACTTTGAGATGACACCATGTTGCCCCTTTCGATTGTGACCCATGGATAATTTTAAACGGTTCATATTTTGAAGCTCTACAAGTTTATTAGTTTCTAGAAAAAAAATTTGTGCTGATCGGGCACTAGTACCTTTTTAATTGGACACCTTTGTTCGGTCTGAATTTTGAGAGATATTTTAAAATATAATGAGTAAAGAAAATTAGATAGAAAAAAACTATTAAAGAGCGTGCGCCGAGACCGAAATTTTGAATCTCTTAAACGAACAAACCCTTTCGAAAAAACAAGAGAAAGTTATCTTGGATGTCCCATGGACTCGGACAGCCCCGGAAACTATTACTCCTGATTAAAATTGCATATTGCATTAAGCTGTTGGGAGTAGCAATAAAAAGAGTTATGAAAGGATCCGGGGACGATGGCGTTGTGTACCATCCGAGCCGTTCGTTCGGCAATTCAACGGTCCAAATGAAATCTAAAGCATCCGAATAGTTCAATTCCGAGATGAAATCCTGACCATTGGATTGCCGAACGAATGACTTGGATGATGCATAGTGTTGTGCAACCCAAAACCATCATCCCCCAATCCGTTACGAAGAGGGTACCCTCTTAGCTGTTGGATCAGAGTTCACTTTTTAACATGTTTGATCTAACGAATACAGTGTGATAGGTCCTGATTAAAATGCATGTGCTGCGCCCCATAGTATCAATTCCTACCAAAAAAAATTTGAAGGGATGTGGGTGGGACGACAGAACAGACAAGATGATGGGGATAGGATCCTATCTTGCATGTGTTTATTGCAGTATCCCTGCAAATATGGATCCATCCAAATCCTCTCCCTGTTTTATCTCTCTAAACTACTCCAATAAATGGTCGTGGTAGCTAGTGTCATAAAGATGCAAATATTCTTTCTTTCTTTTTTTGATAAAAACACTTCATTTTTCGTTTTTAGTGTAAAATTATACATAAAATTTTTATTAAAGGACAAAACATAAATTGCGTTCATCAAAAAAGAGCATGTGAAAATTATTACATTTAAAATAATACTAACAAATTTGGTAATGATTTTGGTACTCTCCTTTTTATCTTTCACACTTCAGTTTTTTGTTTTTATTCACGTGAGATTGTCATTTTACTCTTTCATGAATTTGTTTTCTCACATATCGAGAGGTAATATAGTTAATTCACATGAATAAAAACAAAAAAAAAATACATTGCAAATGGTAAAAACAGAGGATGCACAGATCATTTCCCAACAAATACCACATATCATTATAATGTAATATAGATGTCATGTGCATATGTTACAACCCAACCCAACCCACCCCTCCCTCTACTTGTGCCTGCTAGTAGCCAGTACCAGTAGGGTATACAAGGAATGTCGAAAATACTTATAAATTCTCTCTCTCTCTCTCTCTCTCTCTCTCTCTCTCGAATTTAATAATTTCTCCTTTAAGATTGCTTTATTTTTATTATTTTTTTATTTTTGGGTAAGTGATTGCTTTATTTTTGTTTGTCTGAAAGATTGAAAATACTATTTGCTTTTGAGTCATGACATTTCTTCTCAATTCTATTCATTTTCATTGTCTTAGAATTTCTCCCATGGAGACATTACTAAACACTATTTTATTTTGAACCGAGAAAAAGGTAAGGAAAAGATAAAGGGAAAAGCTATGCTTGCTTTAGGAAAATGCTTCGAACGGAGATATTCGATTACTAATATGTACTACTAGTTGTTATGTGCATGTGAATTTTACTTTATGAGCATTGTGCGATGTGCATAGAATAATTCCAATCATATTTATGAAACTCATGTATTATTACTAATATCCATGTTCGTAGAATTGTATTCTTTTAACATCCAAACATAGAAAATCCACGTGAGATTACGACTTATCAGAATTTATTTTATTTCGAATAGAAAAGGGTAATGGAAAGAATTGAAAAAGTTGTGCTTGTATAAAAAAAAAATGTTTTGAACAGATATATTTAAACACGTGTCTGAAATTTGTCATGTGTGAGTGAATTTTACGAGCATCGTGTGGAGTTCACGCGCACATGGCGATTCTATAATTATTTATTTAGTATTGAGATTAAATTCTTTCCACCGGCAACGGAAAATAGCGAATTTTCCACCACCGCTAGTTGTGGACCCTACTATACGTATGATGTTACTACCAAACTATTCATCTTATAAAACACACTTAGTAGTATATTCACATTAAATATGAGAGTTTGATCGAATATTAATAGGATCCACAATGATAATGGTGGAAAACCCACTGTTTCGATCGCGCCATAAAATATGAGAGTTTAATCTCATGAGCACTACTCATTTATATTGACATTTAGCTCAGCATATGCAGCGTATCCGTGTAGGTAGAATTGATTTATTTATTTTTTTACTATAATAAACCTATAATCCACGTGAAAATAGGACTTCCAAGTTTACAAGCCACCCCCTCCCCCGCGCTCTCTCTCTCTCTCTCTCTCTCTCTGGACTCTGACTTTCTCTCTCTCTTAAACAGGACTCGATAAAAGAGGAAGGCATGTCTGGTGCTTGGTGCAGTGTGCTTCAAATAAAAGTCTAACCAGAGAGACGAAGAGAGAAAAGGCAGCACGGTTTGCTTCCTGAACAGAACAAAGGGGCGCCTGGTTGCGTGCGTTAGGCTCTAACTTCGTTCCTTTTTTGGGGACACATCTCAGCAAAAGCGAATCTCCTCTGCTCCTCTTTTCTGCACCCTCTTTTTTCCCAATTCCATCTACTCCTATTAATAATACTCCGTACTCCACCATTATTCATTCACTCACCCCCTCTCTGTTCCCATTCCAAAAGGTCCCATAGCCTGTAGCAGTACTAGTAGATAGGAAAGCAGGCGATCCCACACTCATCACTCTCAGTCGGCGTGCCAAACAAGAGAGAGAAAGAGAGAGAACTAAAAGAAGGGGAAAAGCAGCTAGATTGTAATCTCACACACAAATATATTTTTATTAGTCCATAGCTTTTGGGGGGTATTTCACTTGATGGGTTGAGCTCTGAAAGTGATTCCTATAACTATTTTGCTATCAGGGTGGTTTGATCTTTTTTCCAAAATCAGCTGAGTTTTGATGATTTGTGGTGGTGGATGTTCACATATTGAAATCTCAGGTATGTGGTCTTCACCACCCTTGTGGTTCCTTTTTTTATTTTCTTGTGTAGTATTTGGTTCTTTGCGGTGGAGCATAAATTAAAACTGATTTTTGTTTTCCTTTTATTTTCTTGGTGAATATTGATTTCCCTTCTGGGTTTCTTCTGTTTTTTGGTAAAGAAATGGAGGGATGTTGCAAAAAGAGTGAGGACTGTCCACAGCTGCTGGATTTGATACCCAAAGACAGGGAATGGCTTCTGAAAAGGGATAAACAGAGGAGCCATGGATCATCATCAACGGAGGAGATCAAGAATCTTGAGCTAAAGCTTGGCCCACCAGGTGACGAAAACTCTAGAGAGAGAGACGACTCTACTCTCTCTCTTGGGTATTTCTCCAACATGACCCATTTTTCTTCTGGTGCAAAGAGAGGGTTTACAGGGGAGAAGGGTTGGGCTATGAACCTGAATGAAAACCAACAGCAGGGAAATGGTTCATATCTTCAGATGCAACCAAACCCACAAGTCTTGCCTGGCATGGGAAAGGAATCGTCACAGCCCTGTAGCACTAGAGTGGTGGAGTTATTACAGGGTGGTAGTGCAGAAAAGAAGAAGGGATTTTCAGCAGCTGCTGCAAATACAGCTGTGCCCAACTGCTCCCAGAAGAGGTACAGTTCTACCCCCCAGCTTTTTCTTTTTTCCCTTTCTATTGTCTATCTTTTGGACAGAGGATATTCAATCTTCAGTCATATTTATTTCACTTGTAGATGTGGGGGTCCATGGTTTTTCTCATTTTGATGTTTACTTTCTGTTTTTGATATGTTTCTTTATTCCTGGATTTACATGCATCTTTGTGAAAGTAAGACCTCTTTTTAGAAAATTTGTTTGTGAAAATTTTGCATGACCTTATCTTCACTTCTTTTGTGTAACTCAATCTACTACTCCCCGTCCCAATTTATTTGTTTCAGTTTTATTCTAACTGGATAAAAAAATTAGTTATATCTTTAAATTGGTAATGAATTTGATATCCAATATGAATCTTGTTTGATAGATTTCGATTTGTTCTATAATATAATATTTCAAAATCACCTAAAACATTATAAATTACAAGATATTGTCGTGGTATCCTTAGGGATTGTTTGGATCATAGAGAAAAGGAAGGAAAATAAAATTCCCTCACCTTGTTCGCTTTGGAGAGAAAGTGAAAGGAAAATAAGAAAACATAAGTTTTGAGCACAGTGTATATTCCTCCACATTTTCCTCCCACTTTCTTTCTTAACCATTTTTCTTTGCTTTCCATAAGTTCCAAACGGAGCCTTAAGCTTTACTGTATTTCCTGTAATTGGTAAAGTTTGGAGCTCAGATACTTTATATTTGTTAATGTTTAGAGCTCAGATATTTTAGTGGTTAAATATTGTTGAAAAGCAGTTATTAGAGATATGGCTAATTTATTGGTTAGGCAACTGTAGTTTGGTGCGAAATTCCAATATTGAATGTTCATCACACACAAGTAGTGACAGCCCACGTGGTGGCGGCCGCTTAATCTCATGAATTAGGACACGGTTCGATTCCGAACTCCCCATCCCCATTCCCCTACAACATGAACTCCTAAGTCACTAATTGATTTCCAAGATTTGAAAAAAAAAAAAAAATGGTAAGTTTACTACACAGATTTGTTACCTAGCTAAAGTCATAAAATTGATTGCTGCTGTATAACTAACTCATCAAAAGACTTGAGCTGTTTAGGCATATATATGGGTATCTCCATGTTTAGGGAAGATCACATAAGAACAGAACCGTTGTTGAAAATTCCCCTACTGATTGATTTGGACTTTCTGTAGCAAACAAGTGGAAGTAGAGGCAAGAGACTAGAGCTGCCACCGAGCTGAGCCAAGTCGAGCTAGAGTAGTGGGTCATTCAAACTTGGTTTGAAAACTCAACGAGTTTTAATCTTATTCAAACTTGACTTATTTATTATTATACAAGTCAGTCTCAAAAGAGATTTAAGCGAGTCGATCTGGAGTTGAGCTCAAGTAGCTGTTTTGGTAACATGCTGAGTTTGAAAATGTGTTTTACCTTGGCTTGTTTGTCATTGGACTCTATTTCATACGAGGTTTTAACAATTGGAACACAAGTTGAGCTCTAGTAGCTAGGTAGTTGTACGAATTATGTGGTGTTGTTTTTTCCTTTTCATTTCAGTCAGTCCACTATTTGTTGCTTACTTGCTTTCCAAATCCTTTGCTACCCACTTACTTCTTTCATGTTCTACTTTCGTATTTGTTTGCTCAAGTCAGAGAGTACTTAAACTTGATTTACGTCTTTAAATTGGTTCTTTAGCTTTTCAGCATAACTCTTGGTTAATTACCTCTTTGTGACTAGTTTGTGTTCCTTAACTCATTCTTCTTGATGGTCGCTTGAAAATTTTGTAAACAAAAGAACTGCTCCAGCTCCAGTGGTGGGATGGCCTCCTGTTCGTTCATTTAGAAAGAATCTCACCGGTAGCAGTTCATCCAAACAAACCACCGAGTCCCAAATTGCTGTACAAAGCAAAGTTCCAAGTGAGAAACCTCCGGTTGCAAGTTGCAGAAAAGGTTTCTTTGTGAAGATCAATATGGAAGGAGTTCCCATAGGAAGGAAAGTTGATCTCGAAGCCTACGACAGTTATGAAAAGCTTGCCTCTTCTGTTGATGAACTTTTTCGGGGCCTTCTTGCAGGTTATTTACGCAACTTCGCTTATAGTTTTTTACTGTTAGGTTGGTTTTTTCTGTCTACAGGAAAAATTACCTAAAAGTAGGTCTTGTTTGGATATTTTAGATTTTCTGTGGAATATCAACATCAGTAAATTGATGACTTTATACTTGTTAATTACTACATACTTGTAAATTTGGTTGTCTCATAGCATTTGTTTTTGTTGATATTGTTTAGCTCAAAGAGATTCTTCTGCTGGTGGAATAGAGAACAATCAAGAGGGAGAGAAAGCAATTACAGGGTTATTAGATGGAAGTGGCGAGTATACCCTTGTTTATGAAGATAATGAAGGAGACAGGGTACTTGTTGGGGATGTGCCATGGCGGTAAGCTTCTTATAACTGTGGATCTGATGCATTGTTAATTTATCCTATTTAGTGTTGCGGAGCTGTCTTAGCATGTTCTCTTTCCTCTTGTTTATTCTGACACTGTCATGAACCCCTTCTTTTTTTTTTTTTTTATGTACTTAAGATTCTAACCTCTCAGCAAGTATTCCTTTTCTTAGGCACACCTTGCCTCAAACCTGTTAATAAACCCAAGTATGACAATTCATAATCGTTGGATTGCTTGATAGATATAGCTGGGCATATTACGTAACAGATTAAAGCTCTTGGGACAATTGATAACCTAACATGGTATGCGAGCTTGGGATCTGGGGAGGTCTAGGGTTCAATTCGCTTGATTTGCATTTGTTGCCTGTTTGCATTATGCTTCTCTCCTTGGCATTGTATTTTGCTCTATGCATGAATGTTTGCATCTCCATGTGCAATCGATAGTATACATTGTTGAATCCATTTTCTAATAGCTTAAGTATTTGAGATAGTTGGTACATGTCGTTTGGCCATAATATATGACTAATAATCAGCTAAAAGAACTGAATTCCAGAAGCTGAGATGAGCTGTAATGTTGTATCACAAACTGGGAATTCATGCTGCACATGCAGCTGTATCTCTAAACTTGCAATTGAGCCACCTTTGGACCCAACGAAGTATTTGCCGTGTTTGTATCCTTGCTTGTGTCGCTCCCTAATTTGTTTTTTAAAATGTCATTTGCAGCATGTTTGTATCTACTGTGAAAAGGCTGCGCGTGTTGAAAAGCTCTGAGCTCTCCACATTGTGTCGTGAGTTTCGTTTATTCTAATCTCATCATCATAAGTTACATTTCGTATTGAGAATTAAATAAATTTCAAGTTTTCCGAGCTTCTGACTATCAGCAATTGGGATTTTTGTGCTTTGCAGTCGGCAGTAAGCGAGAAAAGATCCCACTTTCTGATGCGTCAAGATGAAGAAAGCTCGATACTTCTCGAAAGAACTTTCACTGAAGTTTGGAGAGAGGGTTTGTGCCTTTTTGACAATTTGGATTGTTTCCTAGGATTGCGAAACGGAAAGAAAGAAAGTAATCTGTAGTTAAAACTTAAGGTGATTGTTGTATTGGCAGGACAGAATTGGACTTGTTTTTCTTGAATTTTGCCTTGAATCCTAGTCATGGCTTGTCGAGAATGGGAAGGATACGTTGATGCATATGGTTTCCTTGTTTTTGGCCCGTTTGTTGTGATGTTAGCACGTAAGCGAAAGATGTCAATACTCTTGACATGTTTTTGGATTTCTGATAGCTTTGGTAATCATGTTTCTTTTCTTAGGAAAAGTCTAAATACTAGTAGTATTTTGTTCACCCGATGTGTAAGGGTTGCATCAAATTTTATTTCGACGATCTAATTTGCTCATTGGGTTGGGCTTGGATTTCTAGCCTTCCGTGCAAAAATCTACCAACTTAGATACCGGCAAGTGCTTGATCGGAACATTTAATTCTTGGTTTGAAATTCTAAACCAAGAGAAGTGTTATTTGACCAGTACAGTCACTTTTTAATAAGAAAATTGAGCTAATTTTTTTTCTTGCAAGATTGATTATGTAACTGCTCTCGCAAATTAAGATAGATATCTTAATGAAAACATTTGGAAAAGCAAAACAAGAATGATCATGCATACACAAGAATCCAACAAAACGAAATACATGAAGTAAATTTTATCGAAAGCCATTTATGTCACAAACCAGAATATTCAGGAAACAAGCAGCCCGCCTTCAAGCGATTCATCTGGACATTTCACGCTTCCGAATCAACACGAAACATCAAACCCCAGCTCCCAAGCTTTTGCTCGGTGATCCGGTCCATTCGCTGCACCATCTCCTCTGCCAGATGATTCTTCCAATCTCCGACCCTCCCCTCTCCTAAAATACGTGTTGTTTTCAATTCCCACTGGCGTGTCCACCCAATGGCTTCTTGTTCACCTTGAAATTGCTCAAATTCTCAAAACTACACAAGTCCATTACTCTCTCTCCACCACCCCTTCTATCTCCTCTGCCGTGGAGAAAGGGTGGCCGATGAACTCGGCCAGTCACTTGACATAAACTGAGGTCTCTCTCTTCATATCTTCATATTTCAGGAACAAAACCTTTTTCGGGTTGTTCCAAGCTTGCTTTCCAGTACCCTAAAACATGATCCCAATAGGGTCCATAGAAAGAGACCACTTGACAAAACAGCTCAAATACTACTTCCATAGGTAGGAATCCAATTTCAGGTCTTACCTTGCATATGAAATGCCAAAAGGAGACAAATACATCCTTTGGGTCCTGCATATATACACAACTCTACAACCCGAGTCTATTATAGACTTGGGCAATGAAGAGTATGGTATGTGTGTGTGGAGAGAAGGGGAAATTCCGGGTTTCGATTGGATGTGTTATTTACAATGTCTACCTCTAACATTGGAACACAGTCATGGGGCACTTTGACAAGCAAAGGGTTTGCTGAGAAATCAAACTCGGTTCGGTTGACAATGGCAAAAGCCAGGGCTTTGAGCCATGTGGTACCGGATTTTGGAGCACTGCAGAGGATGATATCAGTAGATTGTGGTTCAAATTGTTCTTGAGCTAATTTGACACCTTTTAAGTAGAAATTGTGATGCCAAAAGCCTTCATATTGGAAAAGCCCAAAATCTTCAGGGCAGATTAAACCATTACCTCTGGGGATAATTGGGACAGTCCCTTTGCATGTTGGAGGATGGGCTTCCTCAAGGTCAACTTTCCCATTACAAGTTGTTTCAGAGATATCACAACTCAGTGTTGGAGGAGGATTCCATGTGTTGAAGGATTTTGTCCTCTCTCTCTCTCTCTCTCTCTCTCTGTGCACACGCGCGCGCACAGTAGCAGCTTGTGATAGCCCTACGTTGGTTGCCCACTTGGAGCGCGGGTGTAACATTCTATGGACCCTGTCTCAAACGGAACAGACTTTACGTTTTTGCCACATCGTTGACATTCAATGAGATATTGAGAAAGACCTGAGGTCTGGGGAGTGCTATTAATTCCATTGGAAAATTGAGAAAGCATTTAACGTGCAAATTTATTCATCAAAACAATGGAAACGCAAAACAAGAATGATAGCATGAATACAATAAAATGAAATGCAAGAGCAGAATATGAACCAAAGCCATTTATTTGTCGAACCAGTGATCTGTAACTAAGCAAACCACCTTCAAGCGATTCATCTGGACATTTCATGGTTTCGAATCACCCCCAAACATCAAACCACAGCTACCAAGCTTTTGCTCTGTGATCCGGTCCATACGCTGCACCATCTCAGCTGTCAGATGATTCTTCCAATCTCCGACCTTCCCTCTCCTAAAATACGTGTTGTTTTCAATTGCCACCAGAGTGTCCACGCGATGCCTCCCACTCTTGTTCACCTCCAAATTGCTCAAATTTTCAAAACTACACAAGTCCATCACTCTCTCCACCGCTCCTTCTGTCTCCTCCGCCACGGAGAAAGGGTGGCCGATGAATTCTGCCAATCGCTTCACAAGAACCGAGGTCTCTCTCTTCATATCTTCATATTTCAGGAACAAAACCCGCTCGGGTTGTTCCAGGCTTGCTTTCCAGTACCCTAAAACATGGTCCCAATAGGGTCCATAGTAAGAGACCCCTTGACAAAACAGCTCAAATATTACTTCCATAGGTAGAAATCCAATTTCAGGTCTCGCCTTGCATATGAAATGCCAAAAGGAGACAAATACATCCTTTGGATCCCTGCAGATGTACACGACTCTACAACCCGAATCTATAATAGACTTAGGCAATGAAGAATATGGCATGTGTGTGGAGAGAAGGGGATATTCCTGGTTCCGATCGGACATGTTTTTTACAATGTCTACCTCTAACATTGGAACACAATCATGAGGCACTTTGACAAGCAAAGGGTTTGTGGAGAAGTCGAACTCAGTTCGGGTGGCAATGGAAAAAGCTAGGGCTTTGAGCCACGTGGTACCGGATTTTGGAGCGCTGCAGAGGAAAATATCAGTAGATTGTGGTTTGAATTGCTCTTGAGCTAATTTGACACCTTCTAAGTAGAAACTATGATACCAAAAGCCTTCATATTGGAAAAGCCCAAAATCTTCGGGGCACAGTAAACCATTACCTCTGCTTATAATTGACACAGTCCCTTCCGATTTTGGAGGATACGCTTCCTCAAGGTCAACTTTCCCATTACAAGTTGTTTCAGAGGTATCACAACTCTCATTGTTGGAGGAAGATTCCATGCGTTGAAGGACTCTCTCTCTTTCTCTCTCTCTCTCTCTCTTGAAGGACTCTCTCTCTCTCTCTCTCTCTCTCTCAATTACAAGGATCTAGCATATTCTGTGGTGTTTGTGGTGTATCCAACAGCTTGTGTTATCTACTTATCAGAGTTCAAATTAGTTGGTACAAGCAAGGTTACCTAACCCTCTAATAGGACCCTCCGCTCCCACTCTCGATCCTCACTTTATGCTTCCGCTTTCAATCTTTACCCTCATGAATTTTGGTAATTTAGGATGTTTTCACACACTTTTACGTTCGCATTAACTTTCACTCGTGGGCGCACATTATGTGACTTAGGTCAAGACTTCTATCCATGCGTCATAGGTTTATTTTTGGGTTTCGTGTGCACCATGTGATCGCTATCTTTTTCAGACTTAACTTTCAGAAATAGAATATTATTAGAAATACTAAAGACTGATAGGACCTTAAGACCTAATTTCCCGTTTCTCGTTAGTTGTAAAACGTTCCCTGATAGTCACCTAACACAGTAAATGCCACCTAACCCTTTTGTTTGTATGCTCTGATTTGATAGTGTTTACACCAGTTTTTGGCACTCAATTTTGGACAAGCGTTAGAAGGTCATTTAATTATTTTTAATTAAATTGGGCCAAAAAATAGAGATGTATTAGAACAAAATTATTGGGCCAAACCCATATCGACTGGGTCTAATTAATTTTAGTTTGATTTGGATTTGAGTTTGAAACCTTTGGGTCTATGTACAAAAAGAATTCGGATTAACCCGTGACTTATTTAATCTTGGTAAATATTTTGTGGGCTAATCATATTAATAGGTCATTTAGATTAATTAAATGGCCCGCTACCCAAGTGATCCATGAAAAGTGGAGGGAAAGAAAGATGTTGTCTGGCGAAAAGTCAAATGGCTGGAGGTTTTTGCTACCCACGAAAGAAGGAGGAAAAATAGGCTCATTATCCCATTAATTGCCCATGATTAAATAAATACATGGGTAATTGTTATTTACCTCTAATAACTACTCATGACCCCACTAAATATGTTAGTGGATAGTTATTCGGGACACGTGGCAACATCTGAGGCCTACTCGAGACACATGTCAGCTCGTGGTGAAGGCGGGAAACTTAGCCCAGATCTGGACCAGTGCACTATTTGCCCATGATCTTTCGTAACTTCCAATAACTACCCATTATCCTATGATCTCATGAAGGGGAGGTTACAAAGGACACGTGGCGCCACGAGAGGAGGACAACAAGATCCTTACATGCAGAAAATTCGAAGACTCTTGATCTATAAATACTCGAAGACAAGAAGAAAAAATGGGACACACACCAATCAAGCTCAACGCTTAAAAAACCAAAGCCTTCCCAGCGAAGCAATTACCTCACTTTTTTCATCGTCACTCAATTACTTTTCCAAATAGTTCGAGTTTTCTATCTCTCTTGTACCCCAACTTTATTATTACGATATAATAAAGTTATTCATATCTCTCTTGTATCCCCGACCTTATTATTACGATATAATAAAGTCATTCTACGTTACTACTTCTTTTCCCACACGGTTAGGAAATTATTAAGTCCTCGCTCGTAGAGGCAAAACAACGAACCAACACTGCAATCCAGCCCTTAGGTTTGCAGCACTATCACCCTCGCGGTTAAGAAGTCAGAAAAGGGACGCTCAGCCCTTTACATTTGTAGGGGGCCGAAATATCCGAAGGTTCACCAGGTCCAAAAGGGGCGATGAGGGTTCACGCGTTGTCTGACCCATCATCCAAGCTATCACGGTTCGCCTTCGAATAAGTCTGGACGTTGGTTGGGCCGAAAGGTAGACAGAACCACGAGTACTTCACCGAACAATTATAAGCAACATCCGAACGTACGAAGCATAAGTTCGCTCGGGGTTTTATCAAGCGCACGGATACGAACTTCCGTTTGTTCGGCTAGGGTGTGCCTCGGCCGGGATATCATACGCTCGGATAATTCGTATGCTGGACGTGGGTCTCGCCGAACCTAGACGATTATGGAACCTTCTATAAATATCTACTGATGAGAAGGCTGACCTTTCTGATATTCGAAGTGACATCTCTGAACGATGTGACCCTCCTGACGTCAACCCATGTGGCTCTGAAGGACTAGGGAAGTGGTGTTCATTAAACTGGCCCTGCCAGAAAGGCGCCAACCGAGCAGAACGTGACACGTGGAAAGTGTGGCCAACTTGCTCAGCACTTCACCTCTTTGCCTATAAATAGAGAAGCATGACCACTGAAAGGGGGGATCAAAAAAATCTAGTCTAAAGAACACTTCTCTCTCCTACGTATTGTTCTTACTAAACTTCTTCTTTCCAACTACTGACTTGATCATCGGAGCTTCTTCCCGGAGGAACAACCCCCTCCGGTTTTGCAGGTACATCAAGACCGGCCACATCAGTAGGAGCACGAAGAAATCACGCCCCCACAATTGACGACTCTGCTGGGGAATTGATTTCTGAAAACTATCGGGGTGTTCTTCGTGTTCTTCGCGCTCATAGTCAGCTGAGGGCCCTTGTTCATCTCAGATCCTGTTTGTTCTTCGTATTTGCACGGAACCAATGGCTCAGCATCTCTCACCTCCGGGCCCAGAGAACTTTACCCTTGGGTTAGAGGGCTACGGATCTATCAGCCTCGAGCCCCGTCAAACGGCTAGGGCGGTTCCACATGTAGCCCGACAACTTTCTTTTCCACCGACCGAGTTGGATATCGCCCTGGCTGAACAAAAACGTCAGGCAGCGGTTATTACCATGCTGCAACAACGGCTGGAGGAGCGGGACGGCGGGTTGGCCGAGAACCCCGCAAACGAACATCATGCCGAGCCCAGCCGACCGAAGAGATCCCACAAACGAAGCAGACCATGTCGCCCAGCCCAAACGACCGAACTCGCTGTTACCGAACGACGAAACGTCTTTGAGCGCCTCGATCAGGGGGTTTCACGACCTCGGCTGACAAGCATCATTCGAGCCGAGAGTACTCGATCCTCGGCAACGGGCTCCACGGCGGGAACCAATAGGGGAGGCGACTCCGTCCGAACAGAACATCGTTCCGAACGACGGATGAATCAGAAAAGTGGGAAGAGGCCCGTGGACTTAAATGATCCACCTCGGCGACCCCATTCTAGTAGCAACCGGGAATATTCATTTCAATCGCGACATGATTCCGAACGTCACGATGGGCGACACTCTGCCAACTCTGGCAGTCGACACCGGACAGAAAGCAGAGGAAACCGTTCGGAGCACGATAATACGATTGTCCTCTACGATCAATTCACGGGCCTGCCAACCGTGTACCAACCCATCGACCCGGCTCTTCAACCTCGGCACGCCCCATTGACGAGCTTGAGGGAGGCACATGCGCCCTTAACACTAGTAGCTCCACGACCGAAGGAAAAAGAGGAGCACCGTCGGCGCCATCGGCGGGAAAAAAGGAGGACTCCGGAGCGGCATACTGATGTTCTTCCCCCTATCGCCCCGCGGATCGCAGCCGAAGGGAAAACCGAAGATAATTCGAAGCTCGGGAAGGCAAAGGCTTCCCCCTTCGTGGATGCTATTCAACAAGAGCGGCCGCCAGACAAATTCGTCATGCCGAAGCTGAAGCGCTATGAGGCAAAGGAAGACGCAGTCGCGTTCGTTTGTCGCTTCAGGCAAACCATGAGCCTCCATAACTTTTCTGACGCTCTTATGTGTAAAATATTCCCGCTCACTCTCAGTGAACCGATCATGTTATGGTACAATCAGTTGAAGCCCAAATCCATTTCTTGCTTTAACGAGCTAGAATTGGAGTTTAGCAAACGCTTCGTCACCAGCAACATTCAACCGAAGACGTTATCGATGCTGGTGAACATGCGAAGAACGGCGGGAGAAACACTGCGACTCTATACCGAGCGTTACTGGGAAGTCTATAACCTTATTCCCGACTGTGATCAAGGGGTAGCAGCCGAGTCTTTCATGAATGGATTGGACCCAACCTCGGCAATGTTTCGTGACCTCTCACGAAATCCACCTAAAACAATGGGGGAGCTCATGACAATAATCGAGAAAGATTGCGTTCACGAGGAAGCAATGGCCGAGCGACACACATCAAAGGCTGAACCTGCCAAGACGATAGCGCCGAGGAAGCAGGTATCGAACGTTCGCCAAGGGCAAGGAAGCCA
>CM033797.1:34233825-34264754 GCA_019656835.1 Rhododendron ovatum
GGGTAGCTCGGGCCATGCATCGAACAAGTCAAACGACAAAGGCCGACCCCCGCAGCACCCTCCGCCACAATCCTGGACACAAACGAAAAGAGAACCCCGACCAGACGAATACGTCGCCGAACGTACGGTATTCACTGAACCTATTTATAAACTTCTTAACATCATTGGCAAATTGCCTTTCTTTGTTTGGCCGACGGTACTCTTAGGCACCGTCGGGAGCGGACCAGGGATGTGCACGTATCACAAGGAACGTGGCCATTATACTACGCAGTGCCCACCTTTCAAAAGGTATCTAGAAGATCTGGCAGCTGCCGGTCACCTCAATCAGTGGATCGACGTTAGGCAAAATCCACTTCCTCCACCTCCCCCTCTTATTGGCAATCTCGTAAGCGTGATACAAGGGCTAGTATCCGAAGGAAGGGCCGCCGAACTTCGTTCAGAAATTGACAGGGCTGTCGCCTCTGCGTCAGTCTGCAACGTGGGAGCTTCGGTAAAGCGAAAATGGGAGGATCCGAGCTTCGGCTGTACCATAACTTTTTCTTCCGACGACTTAAGGGGGGTGCAACTTCCACATGCAGATGCCCTCGTCGTCACTGTTGCCATTGAAAAATCAACCGTACAACGGGTACTGGTAGATCAGGGAAGCTCGGCCGATGTCATGTTTTTCTCAACTTATCAGAGCCTCGGATTATCTCCCGCTCAACTTCGGACAGCGTCAGCTCCCCTTGTTAGTTTTACGGGAGCCCCGGTATGGCCACTCGGCCTGATTACCCTCCCTGTGCGAGCAGGATCACGCGTCCTGGACATTGAATTTGTGGTGGTCGCTTCGCCAAGTCCGTACAACGTCATTCTTGGCCGAACCTGGCTACACGAAATGCAAGCGGTTGCTTCAACATATCACCAGGTGGTAAAATTCGTCGGTTGGAACGGACGACAGGAAAGCCTGCGAGGCGATCAGATCCAATCCAAGAAATGCTACATCAGCACTGTAACGAACAAACAGAGCTGCATGGAGGTACAATGCGTGGCTGCCCCTCCTAACACAGCGATTGAGGATGTTAGTGTTCTTGCCGAACAACGGTCAGCCGAGGAGCTTATACGTTTTTCCATTCCTGGGGAAGAAGGAAGATATTTTTTGATCGGGAGTTCACTGAGCGTGGACGAACGAGAGGAGATGTATCAATTCCTCATGAGAAACGTAGAGGTCTTTGCTTGGACACCACACGACCTGCCGGGCGTGGATCCTTCGTTCGCCATGCACTCATTGAATGTTGATCCGAACAGGCGACCGGTTGTGCAAAAAGTCCGACGCTCGTCGGCCGCGCATACCGAAGCTGTGATCGCAGAGGTGAATCAACTGTTGGAAGCTGGCGTCATTCGGGAAGTACTATACCCCACCTGGCTTGCCAACCCAGTGGTAGTCCCGAAGAAAAATGGGAAGCTCAGGGTCTGTGTCGATTACACGAATCTCAATGACGCCTGCCCTATGGATCGATTTCCACTTCCTCGGATTGAGCAGATGGTAGATGCAACGGCAGGATGCGAGCGCCTAAGCTTCATGGACGCGTATCGGGGCTACCATCAAATTGCTTTGGACCCGGAAGATCAAGAAAAAACGGCTTTCATCTCGCCTCGGGGAATCTTCTGCTACAAGGTTGTCCCGTTCGGCTTGAAGAATGCAGGCGCCACTTTTCAACGCTCCATCACGAAGATGTTTCCTGGCATGCTCGGCGTAAAAGTAGAAGCTTATATTGACGATTTGGTTTGCAGAAGCATATTCGCTCGGGACCACCTTCGAGATCTGGGAGAGGTCTTTGCTGTTCTAAAACATAGGAAGCTACGTCTCAATGCCGAGAAGTGTGCGTTTGGCGTTAGCTCGGGGAAATTCCTAGGATGCATGGTGAGTCGCCGAGGAATCGAAGCTGATCCTACCCAGATTTTGGCTGTGCAGCGGCTGCGAGCTCCAACGACAATTAAAGAGGTACAGCGGCTTACGGGGATGGTTGCTGCCTTGAGCCGTTTCATTCGACGTTCAAGCGATCTCTGCCGCCCGTTCTTCCGAGCAATCACAACCAGCCGACGCAGATTTGTATGGACAGAGGAGTGCGAGCAGGCTCTGCAATCTTTGAAGCAATACCTATCTCACGCTCCTTTGCTCGTCAAGCCCCTGCCCGATGAAGATCTCTATCTTTACCTTGCCGTTTCTGACCATGCAACGAGCGCGGTTCTTGTTCGGAGAGAGGGGATGGACCATCAACCGATCTTCTACTCCAGTAAAACGATGACGGATTCTCAGACGAGGTATCTGCCTATGGAAAAGTTAGCATTGGCTCTCGTTTCTGCTAAAACGAGCCTCTTGCCCTACTTTCAATCCCATAGGATTGTGGTCCTCACTGAGTTTCCTCTCAAAGCTGTTCTTCGGAAAACGGACACGTCGAGTCGAATCCTGAAGTTCTCTCAAGACTTGGCCAACTTCGACATCCAATTCGGGCCTCGGACAGCTATCAAAGGGCAAGTCCTGGCCGACTTCTTTGCCGAACTCACTCCCGGCTTACAAGACGAGGCCAATGCCCTGGCAATTGCTGCTGAAGACGCTCGGATTCAAGAAGAAGAGGTTTTGGAAGGGCCGAACAGCTGTCATGCCGAACCACTCCGTGCTCGGTATTCCCTCGGGCGCAAGAAACCTAAACGACAGTGGAAGCTCTTCTCCGGCGACGCTTGGCGACTGACCGTCGATGGAGCTTCTAATGTTCATGGAGCTGGTGCCGGCATCGTCCTTGTCTCACCCAGCGGGACCGTGCATGAAAGCGTGGTTTCAATTGGGTACACGGCGACGAACAACGAGGCGGAATATGAAGCTCTAATTGCAGGCCTCCAACTTGCTCTTCGGCTGGATGCTGATTCGGTTCATGTCTTTTGTGATTCTCAGCTCATTGTGGGGCATTTAAACGACGATTACCAAGCCAAAGATCGACGTATGAATGCTTACGTGAGCCACGTCTTATCTTTGTTCGGCAAATTTGGACGCGTAGAAGTGGAGTGGATCGCTCGGGAGCATAACGCCCACGCTGACGCCCTTGCAGGTCTTGCTTCAGTCTACAAGACCTCGGGTAGTCGCACCATCACCTTTGACGAGATCCCCAAACCGAGCTTCGAAAAGCCGTCTGAGCAGGTTATGGCCATCACCCTCGGTCCAAGCCAGCTGGATTCTGTGGTTGCTTACCTGAAGAATCAAGTGCTACCGACGAACAAGCGCGAAGCGTACAAAATCCGTTGCTGAGCCGCCAACTTCTTCTTGGGACCAAATGACAATCTCTACCGACGGACTTTTACTGGCCCTGATCTGCGTGTCGTCCACGACGATCTCGTGCCAGCCGTTCTGGAGGAACTTCATTCGGGTAGCTGTGGGGCTCACTCAGGGGGACGGTCCCTTGCACAGCGTGCCCTAACCCAAGGCTATTGGTGGCCGAAGATGGTCAAGCAATCCGAAGACTACGTTAAGCTCTGTGTTCGGTGTCAAAAGCATGCATCTCTCATCCACCAGCCTGCGTTCCCTCTTAAAATGATCACCAGTCCATGGCCGTTCGCGGTTTGGGCTTTTGACATAGTTGGCAAGATGCCGAAGGCGCCTGGAGGATTTGAGTACATGCTCACTGCCACAGATTTGTTCACCAAGTGGGTAGAAGCTTCCCCCTTGATCAAAACCACCGCCGGGGATGTGGAACGCTTTATCTGGAAACACATTATCTCCAGGTTCGGCGTGCCGTACGCCATACTATCTGATAATGGTTCCCAATTTGTCGCCTCCGCTCTCAAAGCTTTTTATGCGAAGCGCCATATTACCATCCAAAATTCCTCGGTGGCATATCCTCAAGGTAATGGACAAGCCGAAGCATCGAACAAGACAATCACTCGAGGGCTGAAACGCCGTCTGGATCGGAAGCTTGGCAAATGGGTGGAAGAGCTTCCCCATGTCCTGTGGGCCTATCGAACGACGCCTCGGCGGTCCACCTGGCCGTACTCCGTTCGCTATGGCCTACGGTATGGAGGCTGTCCTCCCTTTATCTACTATGATCCCTACAGTTCGGACGGAGAATTTTAACCCTGTCGACAACGGTGCTCTAGTGGGTTCCGAGTTAGATTTTGCCGAAGAACTACGTGACAACGCTAACCTTCGGCACGCCGCGTACCAGCAAGAAGTTGCAAGGGGCTACAACCGCAATGTTCGTGCTCGACCATTCAACGTCGGGGACTTAGTCCTTCGGATAGTCACCGAAGCGACAAAGTTAACCAAGCTAAAAGACCCCTATGAAGGACCTTACCGAGTGGTTGAGAAGATCGGGCATGGAGTCTACAAGCTTGCTGAGATGGATGGCACGCCAATCGCTAATCCATGGAATGCCCAAAAGCTTAGGAAATTCCATGGCTAGTGTTGGCATCTTTTGTATTACATTTTTGCTCGGCCCATGCGCCTTTGAGCGTTGTGCACCTAATATAAATTCGTCCAGTACTCTGCTTTATTTTTACACAGGGGGTATTTTATCTCGCTCCGGTAACGTCTCTTGTTCGGGTGAAATTCTCGAAACCATTTGTTTGTTCGGGTGAAATTCTCGAAACCCATGATCACTTTTTTGGCTCAGTTTTCCCATCCTACTGCCTTATTCTATTCCTGCGGTAATACAATAGGGCAGGGGGCTACTATATGGGTAAACCTGAGACCATCTCTCACTGACTTCAAAATCACATAAACAGTCCTTCCGAATGAAAAGACTTTAACAATTTCTGAAACATTTCTGAGATGTGATGTATATGCCGAACAAAAAGACTTGGCAAATATTTATATACTTGAAAACAACATCCATACCGAACTAAACGACGATTGTCATTTGAAAAGACATTCTCCATGTTTTCGTTACATCCAATGGTCGGCAGGGTTCCCATTGTTCGGTGCAGACCATTTTCACAAATATGCAAAAACAAAAGAAAAGACAAAAACATAGACTAAACGAGAACAAATCTAATCCGCTGCAGCGTCGGCTGGGGCTGGTGGGGTTGGAGCGTCGGTTTGGGCCTGTGGGATGGGAGCTTCGGCCGGGGCTGGTAAGGTGGTCGAGTCGATAGCATCGGCTGTTGTCTCCTCTGCTATTACTTCGGCATGGGCGAGGGGTGGTATTTCCACCAGACTCCTCCTTTCGTCGTCAGCTTCAGCGCCTGCATCGTCGAGACCCATGTTGTAGCCGAGCATAAAGCTCTCTTTGTGCTGGGCCTCCTTGATCTCGTCCTGTACTTCAAGGACTTGATCGGTCACGTCCTCTTCGGCTTGGGCATATCCTTTCTCGTACTGCCCCTGCACCTCCTTCTCCATCTCCTTCTTTATCTCTTCCCTCCCCAAGGCTCTCCCCTCGGCCAGCCCCTCATCTTTTCCTTCGGCTCTAGTCTGCTCGGTAGACTCCTGCAGCCCCTTGATAAGGTCATTTTGATTGGCGACCTGAACCTCGAGGCTTTGCCTCACAAGCTCGGATTGCTCCAACCCCTTCTTGTACTCCTCGGCCAGGGCCTTGTTGTATTCCACCGACTGCTTTTGCAGTTTTGACTTCTTGTCATATTCCGTGAGATGCAGCTGGGCACTCATTATGGACTGGGTAGCCTGTAAACAAAGCAAAACGAAAGTCATTCCAACGAAATAAGGCATTTGTACAAAAAAGAAACAAAAACAAAAACACAAGTTTGCAAGTGTAAAAGCTTTTACTTACCCTTCCTGCGTGATAGTAGTATTCACTCAGGGCTGCTTTCAGAGAGGGGGGATTCTATACATCCCTCGGCAAAGCTAGCCCCGAGTGGAGGGTGAAAGCCAGGGAGGGATCCTCCCTCAGGCTATCCGATTTGAGGACCTGTTTCTTGCCCGGTGTGATGAAGCTTGGCACCCATGGGGTGTCAAGATCGAAGGCAGTCACCCTCCCTTCTCCTTCTGCGGCGGCTTCTTTCGGGGGCTCAACCTCTTGGCCCTTTCCCTTAGTGGCCGCCCTCACCTTCTTGCTCGCGGGTGGTTCCTTCGGGGAAGGAGGAGCGCTCAGTGGTCGCTTTTTAGAAGGTGGGGGAGGTGGGACTTTCTTGCTCGGGACCGAGCCCGAAGCGGCTGCACCCCCAGCCTTCTGCAGTCGGGCCTTCTCCCTCTCTTTTTCCTCCAGCTTCTTCTGGAGAACCTCCTTGATATTTCTCGGAGGCATAACTTCTTGTTGTTCAAGGAAAGGCTCTTCCTCGGTTGGAAGTCGGATTGACCCTCGGAGGGGTTTGTCGAAGCTCGGTTGGAGCTCTTGTGGGGTGTCCTCGGACTGCTCAGGCTCGTCAGTTACCTTTCGTCGGATCCGACCGCCGTAGGTAGCTGTATATTTGAGGATGGTTGGGGCGTCTCTTTCCTCCGCTGGGATAGTGAGCAGGGAGTCGGCAAGACCGCAACCTTTGGCGGCCCTTAACAGTACCTTGTTGATCTTGGTGGTATCTGCCGAAGAAAAGCATGAAATCGTTAGTTAAATTTTTACAACTGAAATCAGAGCAACAGAAATAAACATTTGAAATAACGGACAAGTGTTCTTACTCGGCGTGCCTCTGCGTGTGGCTATCTCAAACTGACCGTATTCGTGTTCGGGGAATTGGAAATTTCCTCGAACTTCGACGTAGTCAGAGGCCCACTTCTCCGAGTCGTACATTCCCTCGGGAATGATCTTTTCCATCTTCCTCCTGGAGCAGAGGTAATATCGAGAGTACCGAACGTTTCTCGACATCATATAATTTTCAAAAAAATGAAAGGCTTCTAGGCGGAACATCTTCACCTCGGCGAGGGCGATTACCGAGTGAATGATGCGGTAGGAATTGACGCTCAACTGGCACGGAGTGAGATTGAAGCGGTGAAGTATCTCTCTCAGAACTCTATGCATCGGGAACCGAAGGCCCCCTTCTGTGATTGCCATCAAGGGGACAGTGACATGTTCGTCACCATATTTTATTCGGTTCCCTCGGACGGGTGTAATGATAACGTCGTTAGGGATGTCGTAAACGGCTCGGAAGGTGTCCAGGCTCTTTTTATCCTGGAAGCATTCCCAGTAAGGGCAGGGGTCCTTTCCCGTTCGGTCAGGGATCACATCGGGGTCCATCAGAACGATCTTCCTCTTCACCTTCGGCGGATGCGACGAGGATTCCCCAGTAAATCCGGCCCCTTCATTCGCTCGGCTTGACGAAACAAGCGGAGTCCCTGGTCTCGAATCGCCTTCGTCAGCTCCTTCGGCCTCCTCTTCCTCTTCTGCTTCGTCATGAGGACTTTCGGACGACGATTCGCCTATGTCTATAATATCGGGGTCCGGCCCAATTGTTCGGAGAGGAGCCACCATGGCGGGGTAGTCGACTCCTTCTACACCCTCGGGGACCCTTTTGCTTGATCCCGTTCGGTAGTTTCGGGCGAAATCTCTTATAGCTTCGGATAACCCTGGATCGGATCTACCAAAACCCGAATCTTCGGAATCCATCGACCGATAAGATTCGCCCGAAGAAGGTGACTTTGCAGACTCCATACCTAGAAACAGATAAGTGCATGGGATAAGACCATTAGCTATTTGCATGGCCAGGAATCTAAGTGCCTACGTTCGCTGTTCTGTATCGTTAGGAAAGATACCGCCTCTGTTCGGTTGTTTCCCGAGCGATTCCCCTCGGAAGAAATTCCGAGGGAAGGGCTTACACCGCTCAGGGAAACGGTGGGGAACCCTACGCGTTCCCAATGGGAAACAGAGATTGAGAAGCTTCACAGGGCTTGTAAAGCTTCTTAAAGATTGCCCCTTTTGTTAAAAAAAAAAAAAAAAAAAAAAAAAACCTCACGCTTGAAGATGCCCTCATGTTCGGAAGAACATAATTTCGAGGTGTTCATACGTTCGGAAGAACACATGAACACCTGGGTTTCAGGCGGTTGTTTCAGTCCAGACAAAAAGAAAAAAAATCGATCAAAAAGGGGGGAAAACATTCGAAAAAACACTCAAAATGCATCAAGAAATGGAGGGGCTCAAGAAATACCTGAGAAATCAAGAGAAATCTGTGATCAAAAGCCTTCGAATGTGCAGATTTCTGGCGATTTCAGTCTGGAATGGTGCTTGAACAGTGAAACGATCGAGAGTCAGAGAGAGAGTAACCTTCTCTCTCCTTTCCTCTTCCCTTTTATACTGGGTGTAGCATTCGAAGCGGTGTCTCACCCTGACCGTCGGATTTGGGCGGGAGACTGATGTGCCGCTCGATGATGGACGCGTGGCAGGTATGAAGCGTGCCGTACCAACACCTAATGAAATCATGACACCTGGCATCGATTCAAATCGACGGTTACAGAAGCATTTAATGAAAGGCTGCGCGCGCGTCTCGAAGCGTTTCGAATAGTTTCTGTCCGTTCAACTTTGACGGTTCGTCTGGTTGATCGCTCTTCGGACTTATGGTTCTTCGGTTTTACGTCGTCGTTCGGCCAGGTTCTTATTCAACTCCTCTTTCATTTCCGAGCAAGAAAAGAAGGAGTTGAGGGGCTATTGTAGGGGGCCGAAATATCCGAAGGTTCACCAGGTCCAAAAGGGGCGATGAGGGTTCATGCGTTGTCTGACCCATCATCCAAGCTATCACGGTTCGCCTTCGAATAAGTCTGGACGTCGGCTGGGCCGAAAGGTAGACAGAACCACGAGTACTTCACCGAACAATTATAAGCAACATCCGAACGTACGAAGCATAAATTCGCTCGGGGTTTTATCAAGCGCACGGATACGAACTTCCGTTTGTTCGGCTAGGGTGTGCCTCGGCCGGGATATCATACGCTCGGATAATTCGTATGCTGAACGTGGGTCTCGCCGAACCTAGACGATTATGGAACCTTCTATAAATATCTACTGATGAGAAGGCTGACCTTTCTGATATTCGAAGTGACATCTCTGAACGATGTGACCCTCCTGACGTCAACCCATGTGGCTCTGAAGGACTAGGGAAGTGGTGTTCATTAAACTGGCCCTGCCAGAAAGGCGCCAACCGAGCAGAACGTGACACGTGGAAAGTGTGGCCAACTTGCTCAGCACTTCACCTCTTTGCCTATAAATAGAGAAGCATGACCACTGAAAGGGGGGATCAAAAAAATCTAGTCTAAAGAACACTTCTCTCTCCTACGTATTGTTCTTACTAAACTTCTTCTTTCCAACTACTGACTTGATCATCGGAGCTTCTTCCCGGAGGAACAACCCCCTCCGGTTTTGCAGGTACATCAAGACCGGCCACATCAGTAGGAGCACGAAGAAATCACGCCCCCACAACATTAGACGTGACAAGTCTTGGCACGCCCGCTCAGTCCTTGAGCCATTTCGGAGCCGAATAGATAGGTCGGGTCCTCAATTAATGAAAGACACCTGTATGAATTTCATAGTAGAAAGATCCAGAAAACAATGGGGCCGCTGGACAGCTTGTCATACCAGGGAGGAGGAGAAGGACAAGGAAAACAGAAAAAGAATGAAAGGGGAAAAAAAATCATTGAGTTACTCAATACTCTTGTAATACAAGTGTGTATCTGTGTATAGAGATAGATTTTCCTATAGTACTTCCTTTGATGTACTTTTCCTCTACATATGCATCTAGAGACCATCGTTCTATAGGGAGCCTAGAAGGAGAATGAACATCAATTGATAGGGGTCATAGTAGTAGACAATCCAAGGTTTTCAAGTGTCATCTGTCAGTGATGGTAAGAGTTTCTTTGGTGTTTAGATCTCCCATTAGTTTTGCTCAGAACAAACACAAGGGAGGGAATAGTGCGAGTTGGAGGGCGCACAGCAAGAAACCAAGGAAGAAAGAAGAGGCATGGTTATTGGTATGTTAACTTACAGCTCCCGTTTGCACCAGAAAAACTTATGGCTCCTGTTTGCACCAAAAAACTTACGGCTCCTGTAGAGCATAGCCTAGCCATGACTTCCAGGTAAGGTATGGTTAGATGACATTCAAGGGCAGCCATGGAAGCACAAAGGTGCAGCCCGCACAAATTGGCAATAGGTTGACCAACTACAATTCAACTATGTGCTGTTCCCTTAAAAGATTGTATTTTCTTGAATGAATGAACAAATTGGAACAGAGGTAATTGCGTGTTCTGGTTTATTGAGTTGTGAACTCACGGTTTTTTTAGTTCTCATAACTACCGAAGCTAGTAGTAAACTGTAAAAAGTGGACCTACCAACATGAAATAAAAGCTTAAGCTTGAGTTACTTAATAGAAAGAACCGAAGAACATATTTCATTATAAATCACCTAGCTAACATTCCACCAATGGGGGATGTCTCAATCACTTAGTGGGCAATGTTCTTGTTGTGGGCCAACTATCTTCTTCTCATTGGTCAATGAGGAATGGTAGGTGAAATGTGACCCAGAGTACACCATACAAGTTACTCCACCTGAGCTAAGTACGAACACATGATTTCAAGACGAAAAGAAACATTAAAACTTTGAGCTTGTGTTTGCATAATGGCAAAATGTTATGAACCAATCCTACTATAATAACATGGTTTTGAAACTTGGTGACGGTTTCCCTTGTCCAACCCCACTAGGTCCCTCCCTTACCCTAGGGCCTTTACTCCACTCCGGAGCCTCTACTCATCTGTCGCACTGCCACAGAGCCCTTTTTGCTGGATTGGTGGATTGTCATGGTTTGAGGTTTCCAACTGTGGAAGCCCTGAATCATAGTTGTCAGAATCGTACGATTCACGATTCGTATTGTACGATTCGACACAATTCGGTGGGTAAGCGATATGAATCAGCTGCCTGAATTGGAAATAGCTGCGAATCGTAAATGAATAGGTGAATCGTTGATTCACTTAAAATTTCTGAATTTCATTTTCTACTCTTGTTTTGCTTCTTTTGTTATTTGAAAAGGGTTCAAACTATTTTTTAAGCTCTTTAATATTGTTATATGTCATCTTTTGTCTATGTTATATTGATAGTAATAAGAAAAGGAGATTTACTACGGGAGTGAATAAAAAATGAGGAAGATAAAGGGAATACAACAACCCTATAGACCTTCTAAGGATTTGTTTTGTACTTATAACTCTTTTGTACAAAAAGAATCATAAGTAGGATTTTCGAATCGCCATCTCTTGATAGTTGCAATAGAAGTAGCTTATCTAATACTCCACGTTATTATCAAATCATCATTTAGAAGAAGGTTTGTATTGATTTAGGCCTAAATCTTTCATTTGTAGTTTATATTGTTGTTACCCTAATCAATAAACATAGGTTTCTACACATTACAGAAGTCATGACCGAATCGGAGCGATTCACGATTCGATTCAATTCACGATTTGAAAAATGACCATTTCGATTCACGATTTGACAACTATGCCTGGAATTCCTCAAATCTCTGATTTAAGCCTCAAATAGAAAGCATGAATGAAAAACATGCGAGTTTTACAATTCTCGTGTTTCTTTTGGGGCGTCTGCCTCTCGTTGGTATTGCTTTATTGACCCAGAACATAACTTAAAAAGGTTTCTTGTACTACGACAGAGGCAAAATAATGACCCCCACCGCCAACCAGATCCTAATCCGATTTGAAAAACTCTGTCAGTCAAAGTAAACTAAATTTCATGTGCGTACAAATAATAGTCATTGATTTTGTGTTCAAGGGAAAAAAATAGGCAAAGCAAACTGATGTGTTTTTCTTTCTTTTTCTTTCTCTACAGTGAAAACAAATTAAAAACTAGACGGCTAATCTTAGTTGGAAAATCGTAACTCTCGAATAAGAATATCAAAGGTAGTTCTTCATAGTCTCCCGTATGGCATACAGTTCTAGAGTTGGGATTTTATGCCACCCAACCAATGGAAGCCTCCGACCCCATTATCTGACCACGCAAAATATGAGACGCAACTGGTTTGATACGTTTTACAGGTTAGATGGGATTGGTAGTGAGGACGGGAATGAGATCAAGATTGATAGTGATGAGGGATTACTAGTGAAGTTGGTAGTTTGGTTGGAAAGACAGATTTTAATAACCTTGTTTGTCTTGGTTGAGAAGTGAGAAAGGATTAATATGATAATGTATCACTTTAGCAACTAATAATCCACCCCATAAAGCACACTACCCATCTGCTCCAAAAATAAGAAAATTACCACCAAACATCAGCTTAGCGGATCCCACAACATTGTTAGTCCAATCCCTCCCCCTACACCGAGCATTAAACCAATAACCCTACTATTACAAGTCATTGGTCTACTAATCCCATGTCAATCTATCCCTCCAAACATGGCCAAAAGGTGCCAAGAGGCCTTTGGCCCAACAGGATCAAGGGTGCTCTTAAGAGCTAAAAGAAAGGAGTTCGAGAGTTCAACTCATTCTTCAAGGTTAATCTAACTGCCGAGCAAAAAGAAAGGAGCAAATTTAACCATTCTAACAAGTAACAACATTGATTTTTGCCGATAAAAAAAAACATGGCCAAAAGGTGCAACAGATAATTTTCCTCCCTCTGCCCTCAAAAACTAAAATTGCCTAAATGCATGATAAATTCTCCATATAGCAGATAAATAGTCTTATGACTGGAAACATATATTCCAAAAAATCTAAAATTCGATAAAAACCAAAATCAATCATGCCTTCCAAAATCCCCCTTACAGTAATTCATCAGCTAAATTACAGAAAATGGAATACTCTTAGCACTGCTCCACTGAAAATGTAGCGTTTCAGTAAATTCAATCAAAAACACAAAATTTAACAACTAACAAGCATCAAATTTTCTAGTACCAAGATATAAAATTCCAATTAGGTCACCATAGAGATCCAATCCGTCAAAGTTTGGAGAGAGGGAGAGAGAATATACAGACAGAAGATTTGCCTCAGAGAGAGAGCTCTTCGTCCTATCGATACGCACCATTGTTCATGCCTGGCTTGATCCTGTTTGCCGCATATGTACACCTGGTGTACACTAGTGCAGTCTGTGCAGAGACGACACCGTGCGAGCCTCCGAAGGCTCAGCAACTGTTAGTCTACTACTGTTACGCGAATTGTCCACCGAATCTGAGGGATTTTGAGAGAGATGATGAAACCCTCGTCGATCGCCATTGATGATTCGAACACTATTGTGAGGAGATGGCGATTTTTCGGCTCCTGTGGAGTATTTTTGGTTCGGTTTTCAGTTTTGGGTGCGTTTTCCCGCTCTTATTGGTGGAAAAGCGGAAGGTTCGGCAGGGGCACTGAATTGAGTTGATAGGTGGGTTATTTACAGCAAAGCCCCTGATTAGGAGTCCGAATTTGTTCGCCCTCACTAAACGAGAATGTACAATATCCTCACTTTAATACTAGTTGAAAAAGTGTGCATTCCATCACAAACGAAAATGCTATGTACGCGTGTTTGAAATCGTCTAATGCACTATATTTTAGGATCCACGTGTATTGGACGAATCTAAACACATTTGCATCCGAATGTAATGGACATAAGACTTTCTCATTGGAGTACGAAATGTTTTAGGGAGGACAAACTCATTTGGACTATTTCCGAGCCCATAACGATGGTCCAAGCAATTCAATTCAATTTTAAGATCTTGTTAAGGACACCAGCCATGCAAAAAACTATTGATCTCGAAGTAGGGCATACACTATTTTTATGGGGTACTGCTTTAATAATTATACATACCAATCCATAAGCTAGCATAAACTACTAGTACTATTTTGATAGAAACTTGCTGAACTTATACAAGTTATGATTAAAACACTATATGCGTGGGCAAGAGGTGATCCTACTATTTTTATTTTTTTTTAAACGGCAGACTATTTTTTGAACCGATGGGGTACCGATTAGCATGGTTCTTCATATGATTATTGTTGTAGAAGATCGAGAAGGTAAGCAATTTTGATCTTTGTGAGCCAGCCAAGCCAGATAGAAGTAGAAGTTTGGGGGCTCAGTCTTGGATCACGATAATGATGACAATGTAAATTGATGGCAAACGAGGGGCATATATATTTCAGTTTTATAGTACTTTTTTACAAATGTGCTCAAATACTATGCTGTTTTTCCAACACTGGCAAGTGGGAATAACAGTGCTCAAGATTCAACCTGGAATTCATTTTGTTCTGGACCAGCTTACCAAAAGTAATGTTTTTTCAATACCCACATAAAAAGGCACAGCACCACTTGTTATACAAGTTGTGAGCTCTCCCTGCTCTGGTCAAAAGACAAATCAATGTAACAAATCTTGAATGGAATATTGGGGTACCTTCGTTTTCGTATAAGGGGAAGGAGATGTTACTGTTGGCAATGATTTTGCCGGAGAAAAGCCGGGACTGTGTCTCTTGTTTCAACTTCTATTCAACCTTTTTCTCCACCTTCGAAGACAAACTATGCTTCTAAATTCTGAAAGATGCTTGGAGTTTTTATTTGCACAAATAAAGGTCAGACACTATGAAATTGGAGGAGCTAATTGTTTAGTTAACCACCAGAAGTACAAAGGAACAAGTAGTTCCATTTTCTTTTTCGCCTTCTCCTTTGCATTTTCCCACTAAAAAGAGGGATCTCTCAGAAAATTTTAAGCTCAAGGCCCCGTTCTGCTAAAATTCTTATTTTTTAAGTACTTATTTCCCGCCTTACGAGACATGTCACTTTCTCAAAATAAATTATTTTTAATTTAAAAAATAAGTACTTACTTATTTTAGTTAGCAGAACACGCCTTCAAACAATCCACATCTAATTATCTCCCAGTTATTGGCAAACTTTCTAACTTAAGATACTATGGCCTAGTTTCAAAAATCTGGCCAGTCGGTCTAACAAGTTCTACATCTGCCTTTTGCCTCCAGCATGGTGAAGGGTTCAACGTCCAGCTAGTTTAACACCTCTCCTTAGCAGGCAAAAGCTTCGCGGGAGAATTTCCGCTTCACTGGGAAAAAAAAAAAGCGCTTCACAGGCACATACATACACATGCACGAGAGAGAGAGAGAGAGAGAGAGAGAGAGAGAGAGATTTAAGATATGTCATTTCACGGTAGCTAGTGTACACGAGCCGGATACACGAAAAATAGAAAAAAAAAAGTCTCCCAACAACCTACTACCAACACCCTGCCTTCTAAGTTGGACTCCCCCAATTTGCCTAATCAACAAATGAGTTCATTTAAGGGAGACAACAAAAACCTAACCCTAATCTTCTTCCAAGAGGGCATCGGGAGCTCACCACTTGACCAGCACACAAGAAGTTAAGACAACTAAAAACTGTACATTAGTGAAATTAAACCCCGGAGAGCTCTTCACTGACGCTTGGTTTCCGGATTAGCTGATAGAACACACAGGAGCATGCCTGGAAAAAAGAAAGAAATGAAAGCCAGCAATGAACATTGTTACTTACCCGAACTGCTGGCTTTCTGCCTTTCCTCAAACAGACATGGTTTCTGGAGCAAAGAACTCGATTTCATGCTGAAGATGTCAGACTCATCCTGCTAAAAAGACGGGCAGATAAAACAAAACCAAAGAAAGCAGTGTAAAGATGAAAGAGATGCAAAAATAGTTTGAAGTGAACTAGTGTTCAGAAGTTTAGAGCACATGCCTTGAGATCGTCTCCGGCGCAGATGCTGAATCAATTCCGACCCTTGATTTTAGTAACATCCCAAGTGTCGCTTTTGGCTTCATGAAAAAAAGAGAGGGAACCAACAATTAGAAAACCGGAAGGTCAAAATTCATAAACATGCAGAGCTTAATAATTATGAACATTGTTGTTAGGATCATACAACTTGATTCAATTTAATATGCCAACAATTCGAACCTTATGTATGAATCAGAAGTAAAGAAGAATCAACAGGTGAAACGCATGGATCAAAAAACAAAGATTCTGAATGCATATGGTCCAAACTCTAACTTGCTATTTAAGAATTAAACCTCCCGAACTATAAAGAATGCATATGGTGCAAATTGCCACTTAAGAACGAATAACCAACTAAATAATCTGGACATACAAAAAACAAATAATAAACTGCAGAAGGTAGAGGGAAAAAATAACTTAAATTCGAAACCTCAAACTCTTCCAGCAGTCCACCCTGAAATAAGCCGCTGCCATTGTTGTCACAACCATTCTCAAGGAGCACTTCCGAATCTGCTTCACACGATCCCTGGGAAGATCCAGAGCTATTACTCCCTGCAACACTTGTTGGGCTACCCTCACTACTACCATGAACTGATTGAAGCCCAAAATCCTTCTCACAAGAGCTCATCTCGCTAGCAAGGCTAGTGACAACGCTTGTACTTGAAGAGCATCCAGCCATGAAAGCATTTACACCACATGATTTCTCTCGTTCTGATTTAACAAGGCCCTCGCTGGCCTCTTCACCACCTTCATTATCTATCTCCAATTTTGGTCCTACAATAGCCGATGCTAAAGAGTCCCTAGATGCACTGACAATTTCAGAAGAAACTGAATCCTGCCTCTCTGGGGAAATGAATTTCCGTTTCTCTGGACTTTCCCCCTTAACTGGTATGGCATCAGAATCTCTTTTCCTCTTGAGATGTCTTTCACTATTCTCAGGAGAGAGTTTTTCTTGATGTTGCTCACTAGTGAGCCTCTGTGGTCGAGTTCGCCTATAACCTTCCGGAAGCACATACAAAGGAATCTTTTTTCTAAGGAGATGGGAAACATGGATTTCCATCCCAGGTTTCCAAAACATGTACATGTTCACTGAATTCTTGAATTCATCAACAGTACCACGAATATCAAATTGTTGACCTTCTTGGACTACCTCCCCTTGCTTCCTCTGCAAACCCATAAAAAAGGCACAATGCGAACCCTGTTTTGTATAGTCAACATACTCGTGTGGATATGGATGGCACTGCAACTTCCCATAGGTGTCCCGCTCTATCTGCAAATTTTGCAAACCAAATTATGAACAGGATTCTTAAAACAATTCCTGGGAATCCTCCAGCTTAATAGAGCAATAGACCAATCGTGAAGGAAAGTTATAAATTTTTCAAAGTGCAATCAGTATACTCCGTTAAAATGTTGGATACCCAACACGGACAAACAAAAAGGGTTAGAGGGAGTATGATAAGCCACAAGAATAGAGAGGCAGAAGTTAAAAGACAACCGGATTCCCCTGTCGCCATTAACTGATTCACAGTTGAAAAGGGTTGATATTACCATCAGTGTCAGCTGCCGTAGACGGGATTCAACCCAACCTTTCCAAGCAAGCAAATCATCAGCATCGACAGCACCTATGTCCACTTGCAGATAGTTTTTATAGCTCTCGAAGAAAAAGTATGGTTCAAACAGAGCACTCCACTGGGCTTTATTCACTTCTATTTCCTGAATACAAGAAAGGAAATAAGGTCAAGGCATCAATTAGATAACACTCAAGTTAAATATGTACAACCAAGGCTCCTTTTGTTTCGACATAGAATACTTTCACATAAAAGGTTTTACATTCTGCAGTTTGGATCTACAAAAGTGTGCAACATATCTTCCAACTAAAACATTTACTCTTGTAGCCAAAATCAACTTTCGTGTAATTCAATGGTGAGTTATTTTAGCTAGGGTTCTCAGTGCTTCACTAACCAACTGGCATCCCAAAACGAGGCATGACGAAGACAGAAATGAGAGAGAGAGAGAGAGAGAGAGAGAGAGATCCATGTTTCAATTTCAAGTAAATTATGTTGAGTTATTATCTGGAACCGATATAGAAAGAAGAAACAGTTATTTACTTGGCAACTTTTTATTTGTGCCAACAGTTAAGCCAACCAAACACCAGAAAATAGGAGGGGAATTTTGTTTCCCATAAAAAATCATCTTCAGCTCCCAATGTAGATGCTTTTCATCGAAACAAAAAGAGCCAAGTTAGAAGAAATTGTTTCTGTTCTCACCTCACAGATCTTCTTACCAAATTCGAATTGCTCCATCATGACCCGAAGAGTACTTACGGATACATTGTAACTAGAATTCATGCAAGGGTAGGCAGGTGTTATTATTGGCATATGATGAGTTCGGTCCTTGGGATTTTTACGAGGGTCCCATACAGAAAATCCAAGTTCATCTTCTATAGCACAAAGCATCACAGGATTCGGCCAACGCCACAGCGTATAAACCCTGAAAAATCGGGGAACCAGCATACTAGGAATTGCATTGGGATACAGCTGACACACCCTAGCTACAAGAAGAGCCCAGTTTACACCGCCAAGAAAACCAGTCACCTGTAAAAGCCAAAGGGTGACGAAGAAAAATAGAAACTAAATTTGGACCAAACAGTAGACGAGTAAATACTGAATGAAGAAGTCACTTACGTTGGAATAAACACCACGCCTTTTTGCCCAAAACTTCAAACACCGCAGCGTCGTGCGAAAATGCTAAGATTTGCAACACAGTTCATGCAATAACAAGGAATCAAGGGTATTGTTGACAATCCATTCCCTCAAATACAGAGTGTAGAAAAGAGAACTCGCAAGCATTCATGACAATTACCTCAACATTTGGTACAAGCTTAAGAATCTGGTCTGCAACCCTACAGCCATTGAGGCTCCGAACTGTTGGCTCGTCAACATTGTCCAATACAGACAAGTCTGAGATATCCAAATCCTGCTCATAGGCAGAAACCTTCTTATAAAATGGGAAACCAAACTTCAAAAGTAGAGAAGCTATGTCGCATTTGATGGTTGAATGAACACATTAATGACAGCAGTCATAGCACCACCAAAATAAAATAAAATGGGTGCTACCACAATTAGCAAGTCCAATAAGAATAGCGCTCTGCAAGTGAGATTAACTCAATAATGAGCATTAACAACAAATGATTTGCTTCCTCTAGAGACCCGTGTACACCACTATGTAGCTCAAGGCCAAATATCCTTGACTGAATACTCCAACTGTTCAACGCATGATCAAATTAAAGGTGTATAACAAAAACAAAAGATCGACATCTACAAAACAATGAAACTTCTGTTAAACAAAACTAAACTATAACTTAAAACGTCTCCTCCCCGATCCCGTAAACACACTCTCCAACATATACTCAAGAATGGTACCCATATAAAAGGAAGCAATTGCCAAGAGTCAAGGCCAGTAATCCAAAATGAACTTTAAACCAGCTCTCATTGCAGTGGATCCACAATAACACAAGAAATTCCTCCATTAGATACCTTACAAAAGCCAACATAGCAAAAGTGGAGACAAAATCTACACCATAAAACAAATACACCCCTGTAAAGAGAGGTAACAACCATACATTCATGATCATCCTAATAACTAGTTTCAAGGAAATGACCCAACAAAAAAGCTCACAATAACCATTAGCATATTGATAATAAAGATTCTAGTACAATGTATTTTACATTAACATTTCATCTCCCTTTACCATGAGAAATAAAGACATATAATCATGCTCCCCATCTAAAATACCACCTCCTCACACCAGGAAAGCAAACAATACAAGGAAGTTACAAAAGACAAGGCCAACAAATAAAAACTAAACAAATTGAAAAACTTACTTCTGGGACAACCAACAGAGAAATACTTGCATAAAGAAGATCAATTGATACTCCATCAAACTTAAGTTTCATAACGGGCACATGAGCATCTGGGACTGGTTGCAGCTCTGTAACTTCTTCCATCTCAGCCAGAATGTTGTGCAGTCCAAAGAAGAAATCTTCCTGATAAAGTCAACCCCAGGATTATATTCAGAAAAAAGAAATACAACACAACTTCATAACACCTCATCCCAAGAAATTAATAAAACTATACTTTACCTCGCGATTCACATAGGAAGGCCCAACACATAAGGTATCTACGTCAGCTCCGGGACCATGTACCTATAGAATAGCAGAGCTTGTGCTTGATCATAATATACAACAAAGGATGTTACATTCAAAAGCCAACAACATAGGATCATGGAATTATGCCACAATATTGTAGATCCATAAAGTTGCATAAAGAAAAACGGCATACTAATACAGTACTATGCATAAATTATGTGCAAGTGCAACCGCAACCGCAATGGACAATAACGGAACTCTACAAAATAGAACTCGCAGAAAATCTTGCAGAAAGCATATGTGTGTGTGTGCGCGCGCGCACATAATTGAACTCCATGCCATCTCGAGTATGCACACTATTTTGAGACAGGAATTGAACAACACAATCTCATTTAGCCCTTCACCTCAACAACTTTGAACCACTAAATAATCCCAACAACCTATATAACCACCTACATGTATGCGTGTGTATACACACACACACAAACACACACACATATATATATGAAAACATATACTCCATGCCATCTCCTGTGCCCAAAAACCGAGAGTATGGACAATATTTTCAGACATGAATCGAATGCGTAAAATTTCTAACCTTGGAGTGCGCTCCATCTGCTTTCCTACCAACTACGAATTGCAGCATCAAATAAACAAAAAATTCATATACCGCACCAAAGGGACAAAAGCTTCTATAAACATGATTACCCCGAGCCTATAAGAACCAAAAGTGAATAAAACAGCATTTGCAGCCTCCACCATCTGATCGGTGTAGCCTCGCAACCGTGTAAGTTGCTTCACCCAATCTTTCACAACCTAAAAAACAAGAGAATGTCATCAAAACTACCATAAAATCCTAGTACGTGTACTTCTAAGTTTTGCGTTTGCAAAACCCATAGTTACTTCCACTCCTATTTTCAATCCAATTATCACAAACCTCAGGAAACCATTTAGCAAAACATTCATATGCAAAGACTACCTCCTTGATGCGACAAAGAACCTCCTCTCTCTTGGCAGCTTCCTCCTTGCTTTCATACAGCCCAGCATTAACCAAAAACTACACACAAAACATACAAAATTTCAGACCAAGAATACCTAATATCTATCTGCTCACCCAATCCCACAAAAAAATAATATGTGATACAAGAAATACACAAACAAACCTTCTCCAATTCCCTAGATCTCTGTAAATCCGTGACCGTAGGCCCTGCGGTAGACAACGGCTTTGTGACACCGTACTGCTTTGGCGAAGCAACAGTTAAACCCCCTGAACTCTTCATCATAGAAAATAGGCAATAAACCCTACAATTAAAAGTAAATTGGGGGGCGGGGGGAGGGGGGTGAGGGAGGGGAGGGGAGGGGAGGGGGGCCCTATACAAAGAACAATGGGACGTGAAATTCAACTACGAGGACTTTCGAAATTAGAATTTCAGCCTCGGATAGAATCGGACAGTAGATCGTCCATATGGAATTGGACAACCCTATGAAACGCCAAAAAACCTAGATCATAAAAAACTATCAAAACCTAAGGATTAATGAGTGAACCCTATTGTGAGTGCCGAATCGAATCAAACGGCGGGGAAACCCTAAACGCTAGATTTAATGGGAGATCAAGACCTTAAAATCTAAAGGCTTGAAAGGGGAGAATCTAAGGAGGGATTGTTGACTGAAACCCAAGATTATGCTCTCAGGAAGAAGGACGATCAAAGGAATCGAGTGAATCGATAATCAAGTGAGTACTGAAACCCTAATTCAGCGCCGAATCAAAATCAAACCGTAACAGCACGGGAAATCTACGATGGATTGATGATTGAACCCCTAGATTAGAACAGACAACAGAGGGTGGAGTTCACCGAGGAGATTATTACTCCTATGTTTTACAGGACGAAGATCAAGGGAATCGAGCAAATCCCCAATCGAAAGAAAACGAGTGGACCCGCGACGAGACTTTTTGGATTCTAAATTGGTGTGTGGCGATTTCAGACACAGAAAAGCAGAGTCTTTAGATCACCGCGTGAGAGACAGAGAGAGAGAGAGAGAGAGAATCGTTGCTTGATGAGGAGAGAGAGAGAGGACTCGGAATAGGAAAGTTCAAAGTACTAGTACTGTGTTTGGGTCCAACTCTAGATATTTTACTAATATATTTTGCGCCGACGGGGAAAGGGGGGTTACAGTGTCCCGTCCAATTTTCATTACCGTCCAGTCCGGTACAGTGGGCCCCTTCTCGAGTCTACAATAACGATCGATTGAAAATGTTCATTTAGTAGAATTCGTTGAATAAGTCATCCACGCAAAATATTCGTTTGAAAAAACAAGATCAAAATATATTTGTATAAGAAAAAAAATGAGCAATTATGAGTTTTAATTTATTTTTTGTCACCGCATTTTTTTTGTACAAATCTATTTGGTTTATGTACCATATGATGTTTAATCAATCTAATTTTCTGACGCAAATTACGTACTTGACGAGCTCTGCAAAATAAACGTTTCCGATCGTTGTTGTGGGCCGGTGAACCCAAACTGGACATAAAAAAAAAACTGAAAACTAACCCATGGAAGGGATGTGTGAAGTTGGAAGCAAAAAAATCTTCAATGCAACAGTTATTTGTAACGCTCTCTTACATGATATAGACTTCATACATGTATAGGTCTTACACCATGGGAAAGAGATATTATAAAAAACCATTGCATTAAAAAATTTCTCCCTTAGGACGCCACCACGTAATGCTCAAGACCTTCTTCTACCACACATTTTGATGTAAAACTCAAAATAAATGCATAGATCTCATTCAATATGTAGTTAAAAAGAGTATGCGATCCCACGTGAGAGTGTCTAGCGACTCGCGGTATGGAATAATCCCTCGTGAAGTCGGCAGCAATTCGGTGTGGTGGAGATTTTTTTATAGTATTTTTATAGTAGTGACGTCGACTACAAGGGAACCAGCTGGCAACGGACATTCGACACCTGCCAGTTTGGGGACGGTTTCTTCTGGTGTCTCCTGCTCGAATTATGCACAATCTAATGGAGAAGTTTTTCGGATTTTAAAAAAAAATGGGAGAAGTTTTTCAGTATCGGGTGGATACAGGCCACATGTTGCCACCATTTCGACCGTCCAAACGTGTAAGCAATAAATTATCATTCGAAACAAAACATCAATTTTTGCTTTCGAGGATCATGCTAACAAGCCTTGAAATATGCCTATAAAAAAATACATGACAATTGACTTGTCGTTGTAGTCCCAATTCCAAACAATACTACGTCGTGCCATTGTCCTAGCCCTCTCCTCCACCTCCGTTTCACCTTTACGCAAATCTCATATGCTTATTTTTTAGCTCCCCATAAATTTTAGCGAGAAATCGAGTAGAAATATCACATGACAATATTCTTGGAGCAATGCATTATTTTTGCCCCCAACTCACAATCTAGAGCCATCGACTCATGGAAGTTTCTTCCCTCTTTCTTTGGAAAAATAAAGGAGACACGTTTTTTTTTTGTACTGTATAAAAAACCAAAGGAGAAAGGTTGATGATAAGATGATGACACTTGACCAATAGGCAATAATAGTGCTCGTCCTTTTTGGTTGAGTGAATCGGTTCGTTTTCTCTACTGGATTGACTATGATTTTGTTTGGATAAATGTGTAGAGTTTCTTGCTCCAATATTGCCAAGTTTTCTTTATATGCTCCTTTCATCCTAATTTTATTATCACTTTTTTGAGTTTGTGTTACTTTTCAATTGATTATATATTATAATTTATAATATTTTTATGTGGTTTTAAAAATATTGTATTATAGAACAAATCAAGATTTATTAAACAAGATTCATATTGGATATAAAATTCATTATCAATTTAAAAATATAACTAATTTTTTTATCAAATTAGAATAGAACTGAGACAAGTAAATTAGGACGGAGTGAGTAGTTTGATGAAAATAGAAAGAAAGTGGAAAGAGAATCACATTGAAATTAATTGAGTAGTTTTTCATGTTTGGTTTTTAAGGGGAGGATGATGAAAAAGAAAAAGAGGAGAGAAGGGAAAAGAGGAAGGAAAATATAGGAAAATTGATTTTTTTTTTTTTAAGATTTTTTCGTTTTCTCTGCCTACTGCGTAATAAAGAGGGAGAATAAAGTATATTTTCTCCTTCTCCTTTCTCCTTCCAAGGTTTAAAATCAAAACATTAGTTTTGAGCCTTGAAAAAACCAAACACACCCTAATAACTAACGTTAATGATAAAGCCCAAAAAGAAAAGAAAAGAAAGAGAGTACGTAGATTGTCCAAATATTTGTTTGTGGCCCTAGTACAGAATCAACTTTGATGACTCGTTTTAAATAATATCTTTAGATAGTAATAATTAAAATTATAACAATCGTCAACATTCTTTGAATTCAGAATCAACTTTGATGACTCATTTTTAAATCAAATCTTTAGGTTGGGAGTAATTATTAAAATCGTAACCGTTGTCAACATTCTTTAAATACAATTATAACGGGATTACGTGATAACGAATATTAGAACAATATTATTTGCTTTACTAATATTCTTTGCACACTAACTCAGAAAATGAACATAACACGTACCTCTAATGTGGATCACGTACCTCTAACATGTACAGGTCCGTCTCTGAGGGAAGGCGAGGAAGGATTACAATGACGGTTTTCATTTTTATGTTTTCGAACTCATAGAAGAGTATATTTGTAATAATAGTAGTTTTTTTATTGTCTTTATTCAAGTTTAATCATCACACGAAAATAAGTAAAATTGGAATTTCTCAAGGACTCGGGTGGAGAGTAAGAGAACAGTGTAGTAGCCCAGCCCAGACCGAATTGGGCCTCTTAGATTCAAACTTTGTATTTAGTCCATGAAAATCTCAGCCTAGGCCCATCATTCAGACCCATTATGTACTGGGCCAGAGGCCCGATCTCCGTCATGTTCCAAATGCAACTCAGAATGGAGTACATTTTTTTTTTTTTTGAACTTCATACCCAAAGCTATTTAACTTCAATTTACTTTATCCTTCAATTTTTAGGCTAAGTTCCGCTAAGCTTTTCGAGCGTTTTGTTCGTATTCAATTTTTTGAGAAAGCAAATTTATAGTGAGTGGCGTAGAAATTGACCCGGACATTCAATTTTAAAAAAAATAGTATTTTTCACAAAAGTATGGAGAAATTTATTCCTATCTACATTTAGACTTTTTAATTTACATGTTCCTTTGTCATGATAATTGAAGTTTGGGAAACAAATAGCGATCTTTCGCAGCAAGGGTGTTTCTTTGAACAATTTTTTACAACTACAAACACTTAGACAAATACATTTACATTCTATTTGCACTACACGCCAACTATGTATGGGACCCGCAAATAACTGTGAGGGTGAATGTCACGCCCCGCCCCGCAAACGGCACCCAATGTGGGCCCGAGTCGACGCGACCACATGACATTCCACACCAAAAAAACCAAACCACACCTCACAACCTGTCAGAATAAACACCCAGCGGAAGACTTATCACCTTAACATAAAAATGAGTCGACGTATCGACCAACCAACCAGGACCTCACACAACTAAACAACAATATAGTTTTACAATACTTTAAAAATTCTACACTTCAATACATCCACCAACGACTTATTTATAACTTACATAAATCAACTTTTTAGTTTACTACCTACAACCAACTCGTTCATCCACATCATCTAATGCTAGCCCAAAACACTTCTCAACACGATGACCGGTAGTGGACTCACTCTACGCAACCTGCTACCTGGCAGACCAAAAAGGAAAGCCAGAGTGTGTGAGATATAGAAATGCTCAACAAAATATAGCAACAACCGAATAAATAACAACCAAAATATAAATTCTCAACATATCTAAGATACTCAAATGTACGTAACAGATATAATCACCACATCCTCCAATTACAACATAACAGTAATATCCAACAGCTAAAAGATAATCTCAACTTGTCAACAGTTTATCGAGAAATTAAAAGCAACACCGGGCACATAGCCAATAATTTAAGACATAAGCCTTATGGCTTTAAGTCAATCACCGGGCACACAGCCAATAATTTAAGGCATAAAGCCTTATGGCATTAAGCCAATCACTGGGCACACAGCCAATAGTTTAAGGCATAAAGCCATATGGCATAAAGCCAATCACCGGGCACACAGCCAATAATTTAAGGCATAAAAGCCTTTTGGCATAAAGCCAATCACCGGGCACTAAGCCAACAATCAAGTTCAATTCAATATAGAACAACATCTATGAATCAAACACTCACATATCATAAGCTAAACAACAATAGCATGTTATACACTCACCATTACAGCAATATCTCATTAAAGATAACCATATCGAAAGCTTACTACGATTAGCAAGATATACATTCACCACCACAGCAACATTTTATTGGGAAGAACCATATCAGACACACTCACCTTTGCATCGATCGAGATATACACCAAACTTACGGTTTCGGCACCTCCTATTTGACTGGCTTGTTACCTAACCACAAGCTACCATATCAGCATATGAATCCCTTGGAATGTTTAAGTAAATATATGATACACTCCATAATACATTCACCATGCTAACAAGTGTCAAATGAGCTTAACAATGCCACCAACACCCCTAACCATTTAACAATCATTTGATACCAAATTATAAAACTAATAAGGTATTAGACAATACCCAACGAATACAAATATGTCCATCTTAAGGCTTAGAAGTGCCCCCAATTCAACGTAAGAGTATAAATATGATATAACTCTTAAAATCGATTTGAAACCATGACCATTCTGTTGTATTTCGACCATAACTTCTTATTGATTTAGAACCAGGTCGTCAAACTACCACCATTAAAAAGTACACCTCCGGTACATGAATTTTGATATAAAATTTGTCCTAAACGGAGTCTGAATGACCAAGATACGCTCAAATGAAGTTACACATCTAAAGCAGAATTCACAGTTTTCAGCAGAACAGTCTGCGATCGAAAGCTTATTAAAAATCACATACTCAATATTTTTCAATAATTCCAACACCAAAACATCACCAATTAATCCATGTTTAAGACTCATGAGAACCCATGTCCACCCAGCATGCTTAAACTTGAGGAATTTCATGACGAACACAAGCCAAAAGCTGTCCAGAATTTCAGAAGTACCAAAACCTGAACTTTAATTCAAAAACTGCTATAATCTAGAAAGAACCACGATACAACCCATACATATTCAGAAAGATATACGAGTCTAGTTTCGGAATCAAGAAACGGTGCGTAAAACCGATACCCGAGCAAGAAGTTATGCCCGTTTTTCCAACACGTGTCTGTGCTGTCTGCACAGACGCGAATCAGACACCAGTTCGGTTCATGATTTTTATTTTTTTCCACATTGCTCAGAAAATTCTGAAATTTTTACAGCATAAACTAAACTCACAGAGGCATCTACAGTAAAATTATCAGAAAATAACATGATAGGAACGTCGATGAGAAAAATTCGTCAAAACAGGACAAACTATTAACTTGTTCAAACACGGTTATGCATGCTCATCATATACACGAATTTTCTGAAATAAAAACTCAATTTCAACCTCAAAAACCCTCTCCCATGGCTTCAATTCAGAGCATATTAGATGCAGAACAAAAACCTAGCATGAGAAATAGGAAATCCCAGCATTTAAGAAGATGAAAATTACCTAATTGAGCTTCAATCAACCTAACCCCAATTTCTTCTTCTTTTCCCCTTCTTCTTCCACGCTGTTCTCTCTCTCTCTCTCTCTCTCTCTCTCTTTCTCTCTAACGTAGAAATCAGAACTTCCTTTGGGTTTGTTTTTTTTTTCCTTTTTGTTTCAATGAATCACACACACACCTCACCAAACAAAACACACGGCACACATGCACCACACCTTGGAAGAAAATTGCACTTTAGCCCTTAAGTTATTAAATATAACATTTAAGCACCTCAAAGATAAATAGATGTTACACCCTCCCCCTCTTAGGAAATTTCGTCCCCGAAATTAGAACCACCAACCTCACACTAGCGACAACCAATCTATAAGGTTACCCAAACAGTCTTGTCCCATGACCAATTCTAGTAACACAATTATCATAAGCAAATAAATCGCTAGCTACACAACTTCATAACACCTTGATATGTGCAGCACCTTCCAAAAGATAATGCATACGAACAAAACCTCAAACCAGCCACTTTTTCAAATACACTGTTGTAATCCACTCTCATTCACCTTCATCTCCAACCAAATCTCTCATTTGTTAACCATGTCTTTATCACACAAAACATATAGAAAAATAACACCCTTATGATTCATATTTTCAAAACTTCCTTGTTTCACATCAACTTTCAACAAAAATAATTATATGAGTCTCGCAGGTACTAACATAATACCAATTCGTCCTCTAAAAAAGAACCTGTGGCCCTCAACTCTCATCACGGTACCAAATTTCTAAACCACCATGACCACCACATCAACACACATTCTCAATACATGAGTATCACCTTTAGAAAAGTAATTTTAACCTCGTATTATCAACCAGTACATTATCGCTGCTTGATTTACCAACAAACACCAATCTCAAAACAACATTATATGTGTATTATATAATCATACTCCACTAACCATTTTATCACTTAGGTACACCAAAACAATCACATCTATCCCACACAAACAAAACCTCAAGAAATTTGTATATACTACTGGTATACAATCTAACCCAACACATATTAATACGAATCGACAACTCACTTAACTTACTAACCATCAACCCATCACAAAACCTACTGCCATAGTAGCCTAATTATCACTTAAGATTTCTCCTCTAATCTCAGCAACCATTTGTGCTTCATTTAACCCACTTTCTCCATGCACTCCCTCATAGACCCCAACATCATCCACCCTAACATTTCAAACGCCTAATTGTACCATATCACTTGTCTTACCATCCTCTAGATGGATCTAGGTGAATCCATTACTCCATCAGAATCAAAAATCCCAACACTATTCCATGTCCCACTGTCAACTCTATACCATCTCCGAATTCTGTTTCAGAAACCCGAACTCAGTTTTGTTGTAACGTGTCCCTTCAAAACAAGGTTAGTCCACAACATATATATCATTGATGGCATGCGAATATGACAATATGTAAGATGTATCATGATTTGATAGGCACGTTGCCTATTTCATCACAACACCACTGACACTCCAGTCGACTGGACTGACTCTGACACGAAGCCACAATGCATGATCATGTTATCAAATCAAACAATAAATAAAACTTATACCTGTCTCATTCTCTCAGAATGGTTTCCAAGATCACCTGCAATCTGTTTCAATTTCACTTCCGCAAAGTTAACCCATTTCTCATCTGATCCTTGCAACGGTTTATAGACATTGCCCACTTTCTCAATACTATTCAATCACAGTCAAACTTGTACCTCTCTATCTTGCACCATTCAAACCCCACTAAACAAATTACAGCCTAAAAACAGCTCCCTCTTTGTAATACCAACCATTCACAATTACCATTTGTATTTGCTCCTATTTCCCAACTAATTTCCGTCACCCAGAACGTGACTCTCAATCCCTTCCAAACTCACTACTCTGATCATTAGGCAACCATTTCACCCATTAACACTACATCTGACGACTATCTCACCAACCTTTTAACACTCATTCGCATATGTAATAAGATATCGAATAATACTCACCTACACTTATCACCTGATAGACAACCAAAACAATACACTTGTTCACATAGAACCAATATAACCATCTTCACATAACTATAAATCATTATGCTTTCCATCTACATTTATCAACTTATATCACATACACCCACCACATGTATCCACATATTCAATACCTTACATGTCACTTAAGAACACATAACCAACTGCAAATAGTACATAGATACACATCACTGTTTATTCAAATTCCCATAAGTAACATTATAACGTTACCAAATACACCCAAATCAAGGCAACACAAAATCGCCATCTGTAAGATTCTCAATTTCCACCTTATTTGATCCTTTTAACTAAATGAAAGTATATACAACCCCACATCATTTCCTTAGGCACTATGCCCAAAAACATTACTACATTAGATGTGTACATATCCACAATTCTTTTTTTTTTTTTAGAAAGTTCAACGTTCTCCACACTCGCTCAACTCATTTCAAAAGTTTTCAACTTCCATAACAGTTAATACTTCACACACAACGGGTAATAACAACCATCTCAAACCTTGTATCTAGTACTACATATATTTCCATATGTGTGTCACCTCCTTCGCGTGCACATACTAGACACGTACCCAACCACACATCAATGAAGCAATATAGCTTCCAAAGATTCACACCCCTTTTTTTCTTTTTTCTTTTTTAAGATCTCCTCAAATTCACTACAAAACCTACAACTTTAATGCTAATATTTCAAATTCAAATTAGCCCTCACTAGTCTGTAAACCCAACTTTCAAGAGTCTCCTCACCAGTAACCTACACTATAGCAAGGTTAACACACCACATAACAATACAACCTTCTCACTACATCATAAATCGCATTTTACAAAACATATAATTACTCTAACTGCACCTTAAGCATTAATAACAAAGTGATTAAGTTTAACCACACATCTACTGTTACCTACACCCGACGTCATTCAATATTGAAAATACCTATCACCATATCCAGCAAAGCCTGGGCTCCTTGACACGCATTAGCACATACTCTCCATAATGCCATGAACCATTCAGTCCATTTACTTCTAACACACAGAACACAGCCCATATAAGACACTGCCAGTGCCAGCACAATCTGCCATGGAATAATTACCATTTGCTGCTCCATGAACTGAGCCATATCAATAACCTGTTTCAACAATTCAAACCACCACCAACAACATAGTGCTAAGTATTAAATACGGACACGTACTCGACAGACACAACACCATATGGTCCACTACCAAACCCCCAATCGACTCTCAACACAGAGACTAGATCGTACTAGCTCTGATACCAAGCTGTCACGCCCCGCCCCGCAAACGGCACCCAATGTGGGCCCGAGTCGACGCGACCACATGACATTCCACACCAAAAAAACCAAACCACACCTCACAACCTGTCAGAATAAACACCCAGCGGAAGACTTATCACCTTAACATAAAAATG
>CM033797.1:34264854-34289854 GCA_019656835.1 Rhododendron ovatum
AGTCGACGTATCGACCAACCAACCAGGACCTCACACAACTAAACAACAATATAGTTTTACAATACTTTAAAAATTCTACACTTCAATACATCCACCAACGACTTATTTATAACTTACATAAATCAACTTTTTAGTTTACTACCTACAACCAACTCGTTCATCCACATCATCTAATGCTAGCCCAAAACACTTCTCAACACGATGACCGGTAGTGGACTCACTCTACGCAACCTGCTACCTGGCAGACCAAAAAGGAAAGCCAGAGTGTGTGAGATATAGAAATGCTCAACAAAATATAGCAACAACCGAATAAATAACAACCAAAATATAAATTCTCAACATATCTAAGATACTCAAATGTACGTAACAGATATAATCACCACATCCTCCAATTACAACATAACAGTAATATCCAACAGCTAAAAGATAATCTCAACTTGTCAACAGTTTATCGAGAAATTAAAAGCAACACCGGGCACATAGCCAATAATTTAAGACATAAGCCTTATGGCTTTAAGTCAATCACCGGGCACACAGCCAATAATTTAAGGCATAAAGCCTTATGGCATTAAGCCAATCACTGGGCACACAGCCAATAGTTTAAGGCATAAAGCCATATGGCATAAAGCCAATCACCGGGCACACAGCCAATAATTTAAGGCATAAAAGCCTTTTGGCATAAAGCCAATCACCGGGCACTAAGCCAACAATCAAGTTCAATTCAATATAGAACAACATCTATGAATCAAACACTCACATATCATAAGCTAAACAACAATAGCATGTTATACACTCACCATTACAGCAATATCTCATTAAAGATAACCATATCGAAAGCTTACTACGATTAGCAAGATATACATTCACCACCACAGCAACATTTTATTGGGAAGAACCATATCAGACACACTCACCTTTGCATCGATCGAGATATACACCAAACTTACGGTTTCGGCACCTCCTATTTGACTGGCTTGTTACCTAACCACAAGCTACCATATCAGCATATGAATCCCTTGGAATGTTTAAGTAAATATATGATACACTCCATAATACATTCACCATGCTAACAAGTGTCAAATGAGCTTAACAATGCCACCAACACCCCTAAACCATTTAACAATCATTTGATACCAAATTATAAAACTAATAAGGTATTAGACAATACCCAACGAATACAAATATGTCCATCTTAAGGCTTAGAAGTGCCCCCAATTCAACGTAAGAGTATAAATATGATATAACTCTTAAAATCGATTTGAAACCATGACCATTCTGTTGTATTTCGACCATAACTTCTTATTGATTTAGAACCAGGTCGTCAAACTACCACCATTAAAAAGTACACCTCCGGTACATGAATTTTGATATAAAATTTGTCCTAAACGGAGTCTGAATGACCAAGATACGCTCAAATGAAGTTACACATCTAAAGCAGAATTCACAGTTTTCAGCAGAACAGTCTGCGATCGAAAGCTTATTAAAAATCACATACTCAATATTTTTCAATAATTCCAACACCAAAACATCACCAATTAATCCATGTTTAAGACTCATGAGAACCCATGTCCACCCAGCATGCTTAAACTTGAGGAATTTCATGACGAACACAAGCCAAAAGCTGTCCAGAATTTCAGAAGTACCAAAACCTGAACTTTAATTCAAAAACTGCTATAATCTAGAAAGAACCACGATACAACCCATACATATTCAGAAAGATATACGAGTCTAGTTTCGGAATCAAGAAACGGTGCGTAAAACCGATACCCGAGCAAGAAGTTATGCCCGTTTTTCCAACACGTGTCTGTGCTGTCTGCACAGACGCGAATCAGACACCAGTTCGGTTCATGATTTTTATTTTTTTCCACATTGCTCAGAAAATTCTGAAATTTTTACAGCATAAACTAAACTCACAGAGGCATCTACAGTAAAATTATCAGAAAATAACATGATAGGAACGTCGATGAGAAAAATTCGTCAAAACAGGACAAACTATTAACTTGTTCAAACACGGTTATGCATGCTCATCATATACACGAATTTTCTGAAATAAAAACTCAATTTCAACCTCAAAAACCCTCTCCCATGGCTTCAATTCAGAGCATATTAGATGCAGAACAAAAACCTAGCATGAGAAATAGGAAATCCCAGCATTTAAGAAGATGAAAATTACCTAATTGAGCTTCAATCAACCTAACCCCAATTTCTTCTTCTTTTCCCCTTCTTCTTCCACGCTGCTCTCTCTCTCTCTCTCTCTCTCTCTCTTTCTCTCTAACGTAGAAATCAGAACTTCCTTTGGGTTTGTTTTTTTTTTCCTTTTTGTTTCAATGAATCACACACACACCTCACCAAACAAAACACACGGCACACATGCACCACACCTTGGAAGAAAATTGCACTTTAGCCCTTAAGTTATTAAATATAACATTTAAGCACCTCAAAGATAAATAGATGTTACAGTGAATTTGGAAGATTTGTGAGGCATGTGGGTCGCCAAGGTTGGGGTCCGATTTCTTCTGTCTAAAAACCCATGTGCCTTTGTACCGAAAGTTTTTCCGGCCGTTGAATTGTGTTTTTTCCTTTATAAATTCAACGGCTATAAAATCCCTTTTAACAGATGCCTCGAAATTTTCAGCGCAGAAGATCTTGTCCAACCTCGTGTTATTACAAGATACTGATCCAACTAGGCCTGTCAATGGACCGGATCCAATCCGGATCCGGCAGATCCGGATCCGGATCCGGATCCGATAAGACACAATCCGATCCGGATCCGATAAGACTCAAATCCGATAGTGAGAATCCGGATCCGAATCCGAAAAATCAGGATCCAATCCGAAAATCCGGGATCCGATCCGGAAACTTTTTTTGCTTCAAAAATTTTAGCAAAAAAAAATTATTTTTTTAAATTTTTTTTCAAAAAAAATTTATTTTCCGAAATTTTTTTTTAAAAAATTAAAATAAAAAATAAAAATAAAAATACAACTTCTTAAACATTTTTTTTTTCAAAATAAAAATTTTACTATTTTTTAAAAAAAAATTAAAATTTTTTTAAAAAATAAAGTTCGGATTCGGATTGATAACGGATTTAATCCGATCCGATCCGAATCCGATCCGGATCCGTATTGAATTACCGGATTCGGATTATCGGATTATCGGATCGATGTTATCGGATCCGGATCCGGATCCGGATCGGATTTTTCGGATCGGATCCGGATTGGATCCGGTCCGTTGACAGGCCTAGATCCAACTGGTGGCAACTGGCAAGTTACGCACATGAGCCCTTGTGAAGCTCGCAGCTCCAACGGTCAAAAAATCGAGGGTTTAAAAATTTCAAGCAGGTATATAACGCCATCGCGAACGGTCATCTGGTTAGTGCCTTCCGCTCCCTGTTGCATTCTCTCTCCCTTCCAAACCAATCAAAGAGAGAGAAAGAAAAACTACAGTAATCTGAATCGCAAATTGCCATTCAAGAAGACGAGATTCCAAAGAAAATGGACGATTCTGATAAGGGTTTGTTCTCCTCCTCGACAGCGACTATCAAGCCCTCTGCGATTCCGAAATTCTCAGCAACTGGTAATATTCTTCATCCCTTTCCTAAAATGGTACAAGATCTGGGCTATATGTACGTGTGTTTCAACTGGGTATCTTGAATATTTCAGTTTTGAGACAAAATAGAAGAAGATTTGAAATCTTGCAGTTATTACAGTGTAGCCATAGTAGTTGCTTGGTCTAATTTTCAATTACCCTTGTTTGTTTAGATTGTATAAATCAACAGGTGTTCTCTTTTTCATAGTTTCACATCCAATTACTCTAGGTTTACATCGGCATTGAAATCTTGGTATGATGTACCGTAGCAATTGTAGTTGCATTCGTGAAGATTCAGCATTTTCTCTCCACTTTCCAATCTGTTTGTTTTCCAAGAAACCAGGGATGCTATATCATCGTTTTGTTTTTGAGTTTGTTTTAGATTTGTAAACCAAGAGTTTTAGATTCCCTCTTTCCCCTTCAATTTTTGTGCGTTCCCCAAATTTCTCATAGTTTCACACCCAATGTATTCTAGTTTTGTAGCATGTGTTAAGAGATCTTTCTGCTAATAGATGCAGGGCGACCGGATGAGAATACCCAAAACTGTGATAAAATGGTTTCAAAGATGCACAGTTTGCTAAAGAAATCACCAATCAAACACTTCATGTCACCCACCGTATCTGCAGCCTCCAAGGCTTCTGCTCCGAGAAATAAAGTCCTGGTCGAGAGAAATGAAGCTCTGAATTCCACTGAAACCCATCACAATAACACCACAAATCTTTATTCAAAAATTTCTCCTTTGTGTAGTACTGATAGTTCTGTCTCGAACCGGGTAACCCCAGTGCAACGTAGGGGTTCCGAGTCTGAAGATGATGAACAGAACACTTGTGTATCCGATTCATCTTTGGCTTATGATCCCTTGACGAATTATCTCTCCCCAAGGCCTAAGTTCCTCAGGTACAAGCCAGACCGGCGTCGCGAGATCTTTCTTGGCGAAGAAAATGAGATTGGGAAAGAAAATGTTGCGTCTGGTGTCAAATCACATGTTCGTTTAGATTCCCAGAGGGGTTTTGTGAAACAAGAAGATGGAGAAAACATGACTGGGAATGAACAAGATGAAGGGTCTGGTGTCAAATCCAGTGCTTGTTTAGCTTCACAGAGAAACATTTCTAAGGAAGAGAAGGTTCCATCTTCTGAAGAAGGTATTGTGGACCAAAAAGATGAAAAGATTAACGAACTGAATGGAGATCATCAGGAGGATGATTCTGATGAGGAAATTGAAGAGTTAGAAAAGGAGGAGAATTATTCAGTTTTGAAAAATGTGATGGAATTTCTACTTGTAATTGGTATTCTTTTCTTATCTACCATTTATATTTGTTCCATGAACTCTCCTTCGCCTTCACTGACCTCACAAGCCTTGGGGCATCTCAAATATGGGTACCACAGAATTCAGAATTACACTTCAGAAGTCGATTTCCTTGAAGGTAGAAGTCTATCATTTGTTCAAACAGAAGGGATGCAATTTAATAGTAGTGTTGGTTTTGAAGAGGAAGCAAAAACTGAAGGAAACATCAAGGAATTGGTGGAAAGTGCTGATAAGTTGGTTGAAGTGGTAGATGTGGAAATAACTGTTGGTTTTCCTCCGGAAGAAAATGCAGAAAGTGAAGAAGTTCTTGATCAATTGAAGGGGATTGAACTCTCAAAAACTACAGAAAAGTCTGAATATGTGCAAGTGGAAGTAGAGGACAAAGCTGAAACAATTAAAGTAGTTTTTGACGATGGAGTTGAGAAGGAAGTGGTTGAAATCGAAATGGAGGAGAGGGTCGAAGAAGGCCTTACCAAAAATGCAGATGGTATTTCTAAAGGAGAGGTTGATTTAGTCATGGAATTTTTATTGGTTCTTGTGATGGCAGCATTGTCTCTATTGGGATTTCATTTTTGGCGAAAGAAAACCTCTTTGTCCATAGAAAAACCTCTTTCTGAATCTATCTTAGCAGAGAAAACCACCTCAGTAGGTCCAGTAGTAATTCCACATGTGGAAGAAGAACATGTTGAGAAAGTCGAGTCTTTTGTGAATCCTTCTTCATCTTTGCTTCGCTCAACGGAGGAAGAGTTTTACCAAATCCGAGCACCAACGGTGGAGTTGCTTGGAGAATTTGTGGTTGGAGAGGTTAGCAGTTCTATTAAGAGTTGTGGCATGAAAAGTAAGATGATGGAAGTTGAAGTGAGCACCAGTTCTATTTTCCAAGAGAAGGGGACAGGGAGCAAGGCCCATGTTTTTTCTAGTCCAGTGAAGCCATCTGCATCGGAGTTCTCTACTATGAATTCTCCTTCATATGGAAGCTTTACTGCTCAGAAGAAGATTTCAAAAAAGGAGGTACTCCCCTTGTCCCATTTTGTTTTTGTTTTTGTTTCTTTTTCCTTTTTTTGATTGTTTGATGTCTCAAGTTATTTGTTCATTTTGATTAATAAAAAAAAAAATACATTTTGAAATTGCGCCATATTCTTGAATTGAACTGAAGGGCATTTTTTAATAGTACCTGTTTGTAAAGTGCAACAATTGTGTTTCCTTATTAAGGTTGAATTCTCGAAATTGGCCAAGCAAAAGAGTAAAACACTGACTAGGCTATCTTTGATTTCTGTAGACTTCAACTATGATTACTCGGTTTGAGTTTACCCTGAAGTTTGTTCATCTTGCCCCTGGCCCTAAACCACTGTAACTCAAAGTAGATACACCTTTTGGTAGACTATGGCTTAACTAGTGAATGTTTCTGATTATGTGCAGGATTACCTCTATTCAATTTAAGAAAGTAGCTCAACTAGAAGAACTTTCAAGCATAGAATTTTCAGAACTTGAAGTCTGAAATTATTTACTGTTTGTGTTTTGAAACAGGAGGGCACAGAAGGAGAGGTGAAGTCGGCGGCTGCAACTACGGTGAGGCGATCTAGCAGACTCCGTAGCCGTGCGGTAATGTCCCCATGAGTCTTCAAGACTAGCTAACCCCCTTGGATTATTTGGAAACTTTCCAAAATTTGAAGCATAATCATCCTGTGTTTGTACCTAATTTGTCCACCTACCTTCCACTCTGTGCTAGTTAGGAAGACTGAAGGGGAGGGTTGTCTACAATCTTCTGTGATCTAATAGCTGTCTTTTTAACATGTAGGAACTGATTTTGAATTTGAATGAAACGATGCAGAATTCCCATTGAGGAGCCTTTCACATTGAGGAGTTGCATTTTGTGCTCTGTGTTCATAAATCTTGTGGGAATTTATTGTTTCCATGTACAATTCTCCTCCTCATGAAATTAATGTTTTCTCGACAAGGATATGAATTTCCGTTCCACCAAATGGAGCTCAAGGGAACTATGTGAAATATCCAAATTGATCAAACTTGTGAATTGTGTTATTTTTGTGCTAGTTCATAAATCTCAAGGAACATTAATGTTTCTACACATCCCTTGCACCAAATAGGCCTTAGGGAATAGGTTTATTGCAGTGCTAGTAATTGAATAAATTTATGCCTCTCTTATTCCATTGATGATTGAACCGATAAGCTTTTATCTGAAAAAAAAAAAAACTAAAGATTCAGCAAAAATAAAATGAACCAATTTCAAGTCACTTCCATATAACACAATGAACTGATCCCAATTTCAAGAACGAGGAACTACATAATAGTATCAAAGCATTTCGTATTTACATCTCTCTCTCTCTCTCTCTCTCTCTCTCTCTCTCTCATGTTGGAAGTAACCAGCCAGGCAGGTAATCTCATTCCAACTTATTTTGTGAGTGAACCAGAGGAGGCCTGCAACAACTTACAAAACTACCTCTTCTACTACTCGGAGAAGACAAGGATGACAATGAACCCCTTGAAGTTTTCTTTGATATAATGGGCTTTGGAATTAGAGTGTAAGATCTGCATCTGTCTAATCCACCTGCATAGCTCTTTGATGCCTTGATCAATTGCCTTCTGGAAAGGGTACTTTCTTTCTTGGGAAGATCCTCTATGCTTGTCACCCTTGATAGAGTTGTAAAAGATTGAGACTTTCCCTGGTAGAACTTAGAAAGTCCCCTCCTGCATATGATCCAAAGTTCTACTTTAGTATCTAAAATTACAACTTTTTTGTTTCCTAAATAAATGTATCTGGTGTTTTTTTTTTAGAGATTTATTGTATGCTTTTTTTTTTTTTTCTTTCTGGGTTGGATTGAAACCATCTTTTAATTGCATAAAACTAGCCAACAAAGACACCAGAATATCAAGAGATGAGAGAAAGAATTCTATTCACATGTAAGATGCCTATCAAAGATGCCCGAATATCGAACCATGAACGGAGAAAGGCATGAGAGAAAATTGTATGGGCTAATTGTGAATTTGTGAGACCCATTTTTTGACTATGAGGACACCATGTACATTTCTGATGATCTGAATCGTAGAGCTAGAAAACACTTACTTGATGGGTAGTTGTGCCATGAGATCTGATAAATCATCCAAGGATGATGATGAAGAATTATTTGTTGATGAAGTCGCATCATCTACCATTTCTGATAAAGACAATGATGAACCATTTGAAACTGTTGAATCTCCAAGGGAGGAGGATGTAGATGACGATGGTGATGTAGCATTCATCTTGTAGGTATGATCATCATCTTCACCATCTATGATAGTCCACTGATCATGATCATCATCTTTCCCATGGCCAACATATGGAGAGCATGGGCTTTGTGCCATCTGCCTTTTGCCTTCACCCATAGCTGAAATGGAAGAACAAATTAAGGTCTCAAATGGAAGAACAAGAAGAAGAAGAACAAAGAAGAAGGAAGTGGAGGAGGAGGAGAAAGTGAAGTTATGGCTTGTTTTTAGCAAGAGAGAGATACCCTTTATATCATCAATACCATTCATAAATGAGGTTGGGATCTATAAGAGGGAACACGTATATAAACACGCAGGAATACATGTGGATTAGGTTCCAGTTGCATTTGGAACAGTGAATTCCTATTGACATGACAAGTGGAGACATGGATTTTCCATGCTTTGTGGCTTTCATTGTGACACATGGATAATAGACTAGTTGACTAGTAATGAAATTAATTTGATTCTGCAAACACATAGGAGAGGGCCTCTATTAGATGGGGGCTTATAGTGATCTAGTTATATAATTCATATGATCTGTAATTCTATCAAAATATTAGTGCTCAAATTTAATAATACCTCACCTTCCTGACACCAATTTTTTAGATTATTTATCCGAATACTTTATTTTGTCTATGAAAGAATTTAAACGAATATCCGATGTTTGGTCCTCTTGATTATATAGCTAAATCCGAGACTTATATCTGGTAAAAAAAGAGATCCTATAAATTTTCATGCGGGTCATTTATTTGTTGACTGAGACCGGAATCGAAAACCAAATTACTACTATGTGGTTTTTTTTTTTTATAGCAAAAAAAATTTATTAATTTTGAAATTGTTACAAGATTAATAGGAGCAAGCTAGGAAATAACATCATGTTCACAGAACAATCTTCTGCCCAATCCAAGACCAAAAAACATATGATCGACAAGAAACCAGTCAGAGGACACTACTATGTGGTTCTTGTAACCCTAGTTGCATGAGAAGGTGTATGCCCAATCCAAAACCAAAAACCTACTATCGACAAGAAACACCAGTCAGAGGACACTACCATGTGGTTCATGTAACCCTAGTTGCATGAGAAGGTGTATGAACTAGTTTGTTACTCTAGCAAAAAAGAGAGGCCATATTTGGTCTCATAATTTCATTGTACACGTTTTGCTTCAATTGCCTTATCCTTAGATTCGACATTATCTTCTTTATTCTCCAAAGGTTTTGAATACTTTGACTTTTTGCAATTTTACCATAGACCAGTTGTTGATGGGAAGAGGATAAGCTCTATGGCCTTCCTGGAAGGACATCCATATCCTAGTCACCATCTTACCTCCGTACCAATATTGGTCCACCTAATTCATTAATTATACAAATTTCCTATTCCAAGATTATATATTGCTAAGAAAAGTTCTTCTAGATTAGTAGAACTTGGATAATCCTAAAAATTAAAAAAACAAAAAAAAGAGTCCAGGAACACAACTTGGGCTCGGATTGTAAGAAATAGTCGCATCTTAGCCATCCAAGGCGACCACTATTGATTTAAATCTATTACAGATTTTGTGTCCTAGAAATTTATTTTTACCAAAGATTCTCTTAACAAATTTGTATCATTGAAAACGGACTCATCGAAATTGCACAAACAGCTCTTTGCGGTTCAAACCCTGAAGTCAGATACAACGAGGAATTGACTCAGACAAATGCCTTGTTCTATTCCAATCCTCACACTTATTCTCGGACCCCACGAGAGATTATTCAGTATCTTTGGGGCACTACGTGGCGGTGCCTCAAGCCTCTCCTTACCACACATTATTATGAGTTCTTCACACCTATTCTCAGACCTTACAGAAATGTATGACTGAGAAGAGGTTTGGGGCATAACTGTTAAGGAAATGAATCTCACATTATTTGCGAGTGGAATGAGTGATCACTTAATAACATTTGGGACCTCTCCACTCATTGCCAATTGGTTTTGAGATGGACATAAAGTTTTCACATGGTATCAGAGCGGGGCTCGTTCCACCCCACATTTTAAAAAAATTTACAATCCACATCCCACGATGAGACCAGCAAAAAGGCTGCACGATGATAGGACCCAAAAGTGGCCACACGTGACAGACCTCAAACGTGGCTGCACGTGAGAGGGGATGTTAAGGAAATGAATCCCACATTACTTGGGAGTGGAATGAGTGATCAATTAATAACATTTGGAACCTCTTCACTCATTATCAATTGATCGTGAGATGGATATAAAGTTTTCACAATAACGTGGCGATGCCCAGGATCATTGAATGATTTTTTCTTTTTATGTATTTATCTGCCACCACCTACCTTAGCATGTCAGAGAAATAGTCCATGAATGCAGAAATGAAAATGTGTATCATTTTCTGGGTCTCTGAAACAATTTTGCTTGATAATAGGATACATGATAAAATTATTGGCAAATTCAATGAATTCATCTATACAAGTCTATATCACGTTATATTTGTCTCAGTTGTCTATTTTCACTTCTTCTCCCTGACTCTATCTTAACCCTTGTTGAATAAGCAATTGACTCAGACAATTTTCATCTGTTTACCCTTTTACTAATGTTTGATAAACGAGCCGGACAAACCGAGCAGTGGATTAGGCTCACAAAAGCTTGCAAGCTTTAAACGTACGCACTGGACTTGAATATTCAATTAAACAGCTTTAAACGTATATTATATTGAGACTTGACTCGAATATTCGGCGAGTCAATCTCAAACAAAATTTAACCAAGCTGATATCAAATAGCTTGAATTTCTTATACATCAACGTTGAATGAGTTGACTAGTTAAGTAATAGCTTTTCAAGCTTGGTTTGAAAGTTTAACGTGTTCTAAAATGTTCAAACTTTATCACTATATTTATAATCAACTGTTGTCCTGTGAGTTACTAATGAACATATCAAAAAATAAATAAATAAATAAATGAAGTGCTCAGCAGGAATTGTATTGCATATGAAACCAATTTCGTGATGACTATTTTGAACACCCAAATGGTAAAAATTTAGAGGTTAATTTTTTTTTGTCAAAATGATATAATTTATTGATAATGGGGGAAATACATCGAAAGGGCAGCCATCCCACATGAGAGAATAAAGCAACCACAAAGGAGGCCTAATCTCCAAAAGAAAAATCAGAACCTAACTCAACCAAGTGCACAAGCAAACAGAGAAAATCTCAATCAAATTAAGCAGCACCAAATAGGAAGAACAAAAACCGATGGAAATCCCAAACTGTGGAAATGTTGTCCATGAACGTCAATTGCCTGCACGCCTCTATCTGAAGCAATTGGTAAAAATGGGTAAGTTGAACAGACTAATTTTGTTGAATTTAGGAATGCCATGAGTCGATAGGATTTCCCATCCCTTTCTTGTAGAATGGGTAAAAGTTGTATTTCTAGAATACCTTACATGGGTTAATTCATCACAATTCAGAGTAAATGACGAGATAAGAGCTACTGTAACGGGAGAGTCAAATCTTCCGTGACAATGTCCTCTCAGGAAATCATTAAATCAAGTCCAACTAACAGCTGGATCAAGCTACTAACAAACAACTAATAGCTGGATTAACTGTTGATGTGGTAAAAGGGTGACTAATGCTTTAGCCAAACATGTCCTATCTTTAGAGGCTCCATTAACTTGGCAACAGAACTTTCCGAGCTAGGTTCAGAGGAAAGCTTCCTTTGATATTTCTGTTATGCAGTAATTAATAATACCATTATCGATTGGAAAAACAAAAAAAACAAAAAACTGCTGATGTGAAAGTCGCTGAACTAGTATCATTTACGGTCTTTAATTCCTTCCTCCGTGACATTACCGTCCTTGCCTTCTATGCAAAAAATTTGAAATTCGACTTTTTAAAACCAAGATTGATCATGAGAAATGATTTTGTCACTCCCTTTTTTGTTCACGCCACTCTCTTGTAAGTGTATTTTTAGGAGAGTGACGTTAACAAAAAAGGGAATAGCAAAATCAACAACCTTTATCATTTGTGTTCTGTTTACTAGTAATTGGAGAGGAAGGGTTTTGTGGATGTCAAAATTGGAGATGTCAATTTGATTTCGTTGATATCCACCAAGTTGAATCAGAGGTTGGAGATGCTCAAGGTGGGACTAATGCCAATTGATTTGTGTGCCAAACCTTATCCTACCTAAATACCTAATCCCAACCCGTTGTAGTAGCCATGTCTCATTGGGGAGGGAGGGAGGGTGTCAGTTGTCCTGGAAATTGGCATTATTAGTCCAAGAGCTAAGGGTGAGGTATTTCTTGTTTAATTGAAAGTGGAATAGTGGGATAAAAGAGGTATTAAGGGTGAGGTATTACGTGGTTCCTCCATACGTGACTTAGTCCCAGTTTTAATTGGATTTTCCGCTAAGAGGTGTTGAGATTTGGTTTTCAAGAATTAGTCGAGATGTGCCGGAGTTACCAAAAATTGTGTTATACCCCTTAAACACACCAACATGGACCACATGGTGGAAGGATGATATGAGAATTCACACCCATAAAACTCTACGCAAGACTAGTTTGTAACAAAAGCAGTCAAAAGTGGAAGGAAGGAAGAAAAAGAAAAGAACAAGAAAGGAAATTGGTAAACCTCTTTCCCACCTCTTTAATGTTCTTTTTCCCCTTCTGCAAAATTCTTCACGAATTCAAGAGCTAAATACCACCTAATAGTAAAGGAGCTATTTTGGGTGTTTCCCAGTAATCCCACGAATATGGACAACAAAAGAAAATGATAGGCAAGGTGTGAGGGGCAGAGCAGCTTCTTCTTCTTCTTTTTTTAAAAGTTAATTAAACATCATCCAAGAGTGCAAAGCTCTTTTGGCTTCTATGGGTGCACTTTGCAACACTCTCTAGGTAGGAAACAAGGTTGGGGACAGGCTTGCTAACATGGGAGTGGATTAGGAGACAAGATGATGTCGCATATTATCTCGCCGGAAGACATCATCCCGCTGCTTGAGGCGGATATGAGAAGAGTGGCGTTTGAGAGAGTTTAGTTCTGTTGTTTATTTTCTAGTGTACCAAAAAAAAAAATGTCGGATTGTTGCTTCACAATAAAAATGTCGGATTGTTGTACCTTCAAACAACTCCATTATGTACATGTAACGAGAGACGGTATTGTTCTATGGTTTTGAAGATTGAAGGGTGTCGAAAGTTTATCTTTTCTATCTCTCGGACTAGTGATCATCTCTTTCATGTTGTTGCCTCTTTATTTTTTTTTTATAACTCAAGTGTCCGGCCGTATTACCTCTCAGACTCATACTACTATAAAATCAGGTCTAGATTTTTGATAACAGAAGAAAGAAAGAAATGCAACATATGCGAGTGTAGGTCCTAATCAATTGGAACAAAAAAGTTGGTTGGCCCTTAGGTGTCTGTCATAAAAATATGGGACACTAGATAATGATGGCCATCCAACCTTATCCTCTCCACTGCTCCTTAAAGACTTTTAAAACCTCCTTTAATAATGACCACCCCCATTTGGTCAAATCGCAGGTATCTTGACAATTACTCCTGCATTTGGGTTGTTTTTATTGGAATTTTCCTTATAGAGTATTTTGAATTGGGAGATGGTTCTGTGCAGTGATGTGTGCAGTACTGTGCTGCGCACTTTCGAGCCATCAAATTGTGCATCCGACGGTTCGAATCTCATCTCGACAACGAACGGCTCTCAATCGTTGGTTGCCGAGATGAGATTTGAGCCGTCGAATGCATGATCCGACGGCTCGAAAGTTCGCAGCACGATATTTCACTGCACAGCCCCAACCCGAAGTCCGAGTATTTTACTCCCATTTTCCAAGTTTTTTGTTGAATTTGAAACACACGTGTTGTTGAATTTGAAAACACAAATTTGAAATGAAGTAGAAAATCGTTTTCCTTCTCACCATAAACCATTACCCACTTCTTTCCGTAATGAAATGTTATTTTTCAATGAAACATCTATTGTTTTTTTTTTTTTTCTATTGATAATTACTCAGAATTGTTGCTCGATGCTTTTGTTTGTAAGACACTGAAGTTGAACGTCTTTTAACATGTAAATATGTGAGCCACAAGATAATACCGACGAAGAACGAAGACCAATAAAGGTCTATGGAACAAAATACAGAAAAAAAAATTATATTTCTCTTGTTATTTGCTATGAATATATGATGTTCTTAAAAAATAAAAAAATTTCATCTGCAGACCACTAACTAATATTCCACCAATTCTCATTTATGTAGACCATTAACATCATCATGGCACTTTGTACTATCTTTTAAAATTTTGCCATCTAAGTTCTTATCGCCATGAATTAATTTCAAAAGTCAACAATAAAAGAGTAAACTCATTAAATTTTTCCTTTATTACTTTATTTTTTAATTATAAACGTCCTTTCGGGAACAACAAATCATACTAGTTGATTATTTTTTCTCTTTAGGCATTGTTTTTTTTTTTGGTTGGATTCGATTTCTCTGTAGCTGACCGCAGAGAAGGGTCATACAATCCAATCCCGACCTTTCATTTATTTATTTATGTTTTTGTTTTTGTTTTTGTTTTTGTTTTTTTTGGAGAATTACGAGAATATAACAACACATACGCCAAGCATAATTTGTCAACCCTTCTACATCCAGGATGGCATAAATAGACAGGTACAAATATCACTACTTTGAAAACCTCAAAATTTCATCATTAAACACTCGAAAAGTAAAACAAAAAGTAGGAACGACTAAATCCTTGAATGGTATTTTCAGAGTATTCTACGCTGTAAAGGTCAAACGAGATGAAAAATTTGGATAGATGAGCAAAGTAATTGTTGAAAAAAATACGAATGTGGGGAAGATGATTGTTGAAGATTTCGACCAATTTTTCCGAAACACAACTGCCCATCTTCCCCATCTCTCAATTTTGCAGGGAACTCTTTCGATCTGTGTGCACTGTAATTTCTGCACGAGTCGATACACACAATCCCTGCCTTCCCAAAGACTAAACAAAACATACATACATACATACAATCAATTTCAGAGATAGATATAGAGATGCAGCTCTGTTTCGAGAGAGTAAGAGAGAGAGAGAGATGCAGCTGCGTGTTTATATAGGAGACTACTAGTCATGTGCGGATTAGGGTTTTGCAATTGCAAAGCTTGGTATCTTGATTACCGAAATACCCCTATACGGAAAGGAATTCGGATCCCAGTAGGTCATTGGGTCCGGGCAGGATATCCATTTATATCGGCCCACGAGCCAGGTGGATCAATGGGTAGTTTCTTCAATGCTAGGCCTGCCCGGTGATGTTAGGACCAATTAGGGAGGGGTGATAATTGAACCGAACGAGTCGAACGGTTGATTGTTCAAGTTTGATTTGAAAAAATAATGAGTTTTAATAATATGTTTGACTTGTTTAGTAGGTGAGCCGAACCCAAATGTGTTTTGATTGAACTGATCACGAACCGATCTCGAGTAGCTTGAAAGTTTTTAGCATCACAAGCTGAACAAATCGAGCAGTAGTCTATTTGAGCTTAATTTGAAAATGTAACGAGCTTCAAATTGATGTTTAAGCTTGGCTTTATGATGTAGCAAGCTGATTTTATAGGAGCTTTTAATGAACGTAACACGAGTTCAAATTCAAACGGTTTTAGTTTGTTTATGACCAATGATAAGGTGTTGGAAAAATTCTACATACGACGGACGACTAAATTAAAAAGAAAAAATTGAAAAATTGTAAAGAATTGACACATCAACAAATAAGATCCACTTTTGCATATCAATAATTGACTTTTTCCCAATAGTAGGAGTAATTGATTGAACAAGTCATGACTTGTTGATGTGTCTATTCTTGGTCTCTCTCTTCCTTTTTCCCCCGAATTTTAAGTCTTGGTTTGTAAACTCTTTCTGTTGGATTACTCAACATAAACATCTCATAAGTTGATACTGTAAAATCTGATGTAAAACTCAATCTTAACACTACGACGACTATCCCAACCCGAGTATGTAAGAAAAGTTTGTAACGTTTCCTGGTTTATGTATCATCATTGTTTAAAAGGACGCGACTTGTTGACATATTGTGCTTGAACAGTTGGACGCTACCGTGCAGTCTAAGTAATTTGAGCCAACTTTGGCCTTATCTTGGATGGTTCGAATCAGTAATTTTGTGTGGCAGACTGAGTAGTTGAATACAAAGTTATCTGCATTCTTGACATTGAACTAATGACCTGTTCCTGTTGATTGTTAGCAGTACAACAAAAATGAACCAAACCATATAGACAATAAAGGACAACCAAAATCTCAAATGTTCATTCGTCAATTGGTTTGGAAACAATACCAGTTCAAAAAAATCGGTTTGAAAACAATAGGATCAATAAAAAATGTGCAAAAGACATGGAATCAATTGGGCAAAAATTGCCAAAACCAACTGTTTCCGCTGTCTCTGTTATTTTCCTGCAACAACTCCACTGCCTAGTTTACGGCCACGGCAGGGACAAAAAATGCAAGCCCAATGCGAGAATCTTCAAAGAGATCACTAATTTGAGCAGAGGCCTACAGGCCCTGCTCAACAAGGTAATCTCCCAACCTCTCAACCACCATGTTACACTGTCCTGGAGTCACAGGTTCTTCATAGATGCCGAAGATCAGAGCTTGGCCAGTTTTCTTTATAGTTACGCCACCAGAGCCCTACAAATTAATAGTCCTAGTCATTTCTAACCCAAAAAATAGTTGTAACACAGAAGTAAATGTACAAGGCATGCCCTTGTATTTGAAGACATATCTATACTAGTAATCAAACTTTCATATTCTAGGAAAAAGAACCCATACCAAACAGAAAGAGATCACTTCAGAGATCATACCAATAATGTAGGAAATTTTCAAATTTCAACCTTTGCGGGTTTAAAATGCTTGTCTTTTAACAAGTCGAGAAAGGGTGTCATTTGGAAAATATCTATGGGATTGCAAATTGGGCTGGATGACCAATTTCCTTTAGACATTGCTTGAGTTGTATCTTGAACTAGTAACTCCTGCATAAGAGCACAAATGCAAAAAGCAGACAGGGTTTCCTTGGGTGTTTGTTTGTATTCGTAAAGTAAGTCGATAGACTGTGTTGATCAGAAGAGACACCTTATCACTGGGGACACAAACAGTGTGTTTGAAAGCCACAAAAAAAAGATAACAGTAGATAAAATTATTATGAGGGAAACAAAGAGAAAGTTGAATAGGTCTTGAACATAGAACCCTGTTTCTTTCTTTTTTCTTCCTTTAGCTTTCAAACAGAAGAAAGAGGGAAAATGATTATTTTCTCTTCCTTTCCATGGGTTGACATAATAGAATATAACGGAAAAGGAAAGCAGAAGAAAGCATTATTCTTCCCCCGCAATTGCCGGCTGGAGGTCTTCCATTCACCAAAAAGAGCGACAAATTGGCCTTGATTGGAAAAACAAAACAAATTCGAGGTATAGGTTCTCGTAATTGGAGTTTCTTGGTCAAAAGGTGAAGTGCTCAACGAAGTACACAACTGAGACTTGGCTTCTGTTGCACCATCGTTGAAACATCATTTGACATTTCAAAATGAAGGAGAGTTTAGTTGAAATGTTCTGTCAGGACAAGTCATCTGACATCACGAAAATATTTTACTTCGAAAAATACGTTTTACTTACTTTTGGTCCAAACACGCAATGGAAAATCGGTATAATATTTTACAGGAAACCATTTTACATCAAAACTTACAGACCTTCAGTGCAAATCAAACTTATGAATGTAGATATTAATTGGGAAAACCAGGATGCGTGAAGAACTGCTGTTTAAATAGAGAAGGACCAATTTCAAACTTCTAAAGGCACCAACAAGAGAACGGAGTCAATTACCCATCATACAGTCATAAAGTACAAGGAAGATGCTTAGCAAAAAAAAAGAAGTACAAGGAAGATCTAGATCTTGTAATTGAAAAATGTCTAAAGGACAAGGGCAGAGACGTAATGCAGAAACTAGATTTCATGGGGATAATGCACAATTAACACTGGAAGTGACTTTCAAGAACTGGATGTGTAAATTTGTATGGAATCAAAATAAGTTAGCCAAACTAGCAAAAGGAAAAATCTGAATGACAAGAACAGCATGAAAATCGTGAAACGAGTTGATAAAATAAGAAGGTATCAGCAGTTGATAAATGAAGAGATGGTTTACCAAAAAAAAAGAAAAGAGAAGAGATGAAATACCTTCTTCCCACGGATCACAGCACCGGCCTCGCCTTGGATAACCATGTACTTTGTGCCACCAAGGTGTAGTCCAGTGGGAGCAAGAAAGCCAGGTTCATCGAAATCTTTCATGATACCGGTGATCTCTTCAGTCTTAAACTACATATAAGCACACAAATGAACTCTGATTGAAGATCTAGACAAACATATGGGAAATGGGGAAATACGTTCTAACAGAAACAAAAATGTGCACAAAAGCAAAACTATGTTATAAAGCGAAGCGCTCGAAACTCCATAGCCTGCTAAATTATTACTGAAGAGCAAAAAATAGTTCCATTCAGATTTTCTGGAGGAATTGTAAAAAGAAGCAAAATTATGGAAACCCAACGGTACTTAGGTTTACGATGAATAACAACTCTCCCTTTAAGATCAAGATTTTTGAATTGTTTTCGGCTTATCTCTAAGCCATGCAATGTCTATCCAATCACCCATTTTACGCTCTTATTAATGGGCACCTATATAACTTTTCTAGTAAGAAATAGGTGATCATTATAGATATGTAAATTCAACATCAAATTATGCAAAAGATCAATATGCAGGACAAAAGTTGTCCAATACGACCCTAAAAACTTCAAATGCAGAAAAAAAGGAGATCCATTCTGAGATCACTTCCCAGGTGACGATGGAACAAACTCATGATATTTTAGAACTATCACAACCCCCAAAAATGTGATATCTACTTTCATTTATAATTTGTTTCGAAATGAGCTATGAATGACAATGCAGGTGAAATCAAAGCCTCTCAATCTCTTCTAATTAACCCAAACCTATATATATCAATCAAGCATGTTCAAGAGATTAAGGCAGTGTTGGGCTCACTTTAATGAAGCTGGAATGAAATGGTCATTACTTGAAATTCTCATTTTGATTTTTTTTCCCCCTACAAATGATGACAGAATTTAGATAAAAAGACTGAAGTATCATTCGCCATTTTTGAATATCAATCCTGTTCCTTCTTAAAATCATCTCGGCAAAATAAGCGCTACTCGAAGGGAATCCCTAAACCAATCAACAAAGAAGCTGAGCAATTGAGGAAATAATGTCGCATGATTCAATAGCTGAAGACACGGATCTAATCAACACATCAACAATTCACACATTTATCAATCACCATTTCCACGAATAGATCTATAAGGCACCAGTTCTAAATCAACTCAAAATGAGAAAGAAACCACATAAGTTTCAAAAACAGATCTACGGAAAACAATGAGAGACAGTAGCTTTAGTGTGTGTGTGTGTGTGTGTGTGTGTGTGTGTGAGAGAGAGAGAGAGAGAGAGAGAGAGAGAGAGAGAGGGGACCTGGGGGAAAGAAGAGCTCTGGGCCCAGACGCTGCCGTCGTGGCCGATGATGGCGGCGGAGGAGAGGTGGTTGCCCTCGATGTCGCACATGAGGTGATCGTCGACGTACGCTTGCCACGACATTTTCGAATATAAATTCTCTTTGAATCGATCGCCCTTTCGTTTGTTTGCTGCTTCTCACAACCGCGTGTTGTTGTGTTTCGACGAAGACGTAAAAATAGTTCTGAAATGGAGAGAGAGAGAGAGAAGAGAGAGAGAGAGAGTTGGAGAGAATTTTGGAGGGACCGGTTCCCTCCTTGATGAAAGTTGGTGATCTATTATCAGCCGTTGATTTCACGTGATTCAATGAGTGCCGTTCACGGCCCGGCTTAGCTGTTCGGAGTGCAGGCCGTACGCATTGTTATGATGAGCCTTACTTGGGAAAAAGTACTCTACTACGATAAATTTTTGGGTGCCGGATGGATACCACATGATGTTTGATCGGTGCATCCGAGCCATTCATTTTGATTTTGGACTGGTTGGATTTGGAGAGAGAAAAAGGAGAGAGAGAGAGTTTTAATCTTGGTCATCCAACACACTTTTGGATGACCTGGATGGACTGCTTGGATATCACGTGCGCACGGCCACGTAATAGCCATCCGGCACTCAAAAAATTTCTTCTCTACTACTAGTTTTTGGATCCACGTAAACATGCAGTAGGTATGTAGTGGATAATAATGTTGAAACACCACGTGTTGATGTCCCGAAAACATTCAAGAATTTTTCCACAGCGGATTGTCTCATAACCTACATGGACTGGATCAATATTTGTTTGTGGGCATTTTTTTGGAATCCATTTTCATTGACCACAATCACTTGCTTTTAGAACTCGTCGAGATTGTCAATTATGCTACTAAAAATCATGTTAATCGAATATCGTTTAATATGATTTCGAGGAGAGGTAATTCAAAGTTCATGTGGCTCCGCCACCTCTCCCTCGCCACACGTTCATGTGGGCCCAGGGTTCACAGGCGCACCAAATAATTTTCAGGTTTCGAGACACATTGTATTTGGGTAAATGATTTAAATGGAACTTGATCGGGTATTTGCAATTTTATTTTCACATTTGATAAAACGGGTTAAAACCTTTGATATGTTCTGCATAATAATCTAATCTATGAGGTTAGGATAAAATTCATTTTTGTTGCGGGCCTCGAAAATTAAATTGAAATACATGATCCAGGATTTGATGGGTCCATTGGATTGCCTTTGTTTATTTGAGTATAAATAAGAGAAAAAAAGCACTGGGTCTTTGTAAAGATTCAGTTTTATTGGGCCATTGTTAGCCCGCCGGTAACTGGGTGTATTGGGCCGAATAAGCTGGTAGAAGTTTCCAGTCTCGTTATTTGAAGGGCAAATGGGTCCCGTGACCGAAATTAAAGAAGCCAAACTGAAAATGACACCAAAAAAGAAAATCCAAAGTTAGCCAAGGCACAAGAATATGAGAAAGAAACTATGGAAGTATGATCAACAAACAGTCGGTACGTGCAAGATGTACTGGACATCCGGTTATCAAGAAAAGAAACTATCCTCATTAATAGCCGCGGCAGCAACATTTGACATTAAATTGCTGCTACAAGTAGTTCTAGATTACGTATTTGTTCAAGAAAGATAAATGAATTCCAATGTACGCTCTCAAAAGTGTTCCGAAGATGACCCTAGAATGCAAAGTACTTAGTGTGTAGATTCAACATTGGCACGGCGTGAGTCACACTAAAAAATGAATCTGACCCATCCATTTATTAATTTTTAAAATGCAAAAGTAGTTAATTTTTCTCCCCGCGTAGAATGTTTGATGATCACAACGCTGGCATTTTCAAGAGATGTAGTACATTGGATTGGGAAGCTTGAAAGTGCGATTGCCGACGTGGGAGCCCAATATATCACTTGTCACGACCCCATCCCAATGGTTGGATGGTAGGAATGTCGTGACCGGCCAGTGGATCTCACTTCCACCCAAGGCCTCATAACTACTCAGTAAAAAAAAACAAACAGAAATTTTCAACAATTTAAAAACTGCGGAAGCATTATTACATTTAACAAAACACCGTCAGAGCCTTAGCAAATTCACAGTCTTTACAAAACGTAGGTGATCTTACACAAAATGGGGAAGAGTCAATTCCCGGTTTGGTTTTCAAAAATTAGCTATACAATATCTACATGTCCACCGGGCAGCAGCATACCTCATTCCTACTTGCCATTACCTGTAGGAAAATAGTAAATTTTCATAAGCCGATAGCTCGTGTGAGATACAACACCAAAGTTATACGTTTTACCATGGAAATAACTTTCATAAACCTTATTGACATGGCAGTTCATAGCTTTATCATAAACTTCATAAGAAGAATCGCATAACATCAACTTCGCATATGTAAACGATGCACATCCAACAGCTTAACATACATAGGGGAGCGACCCCTCGTGGTGTGAAATGATCAAGTCACTGGCAGCTGGTGCCATATAACAATCCTTCCTTATAACTCCTTCGTTGGTCACGGTATCTTTAAAATCCGTCCCCCTGACCCGGGACACCGCTGTCTGGATGCATCAATGAACTTTAAGCTCATAGAATCGTCATATCATTTCCTTTTTCACCTTTAAATGGCAAGGCGTTCATAGAGTCATTACTTCTCAAACATAATCATCCTTATAAAATCATTATCTTTCAATGCACAACCCGTAGCATATTTCCATGGCATAAGGTATAAGATATAAAAATATTTCATCAAATCATGCTTCCTTATAACATATCATAACTTTTGAGCATAAGAAACGCAGAACATAATTTGCTTAAAAAAAACAATATAACCAAGGTTAGAGTATCTCACCTTTGATTTCTCGAGTGCTATGCTAAGGACTTGGATCGTTCTCGTTCTTATCCCTTGAACCAACCTATTGTCAATTACTTAAGTCACAATACGTTCAAAACTGTAATCAGAATATTCTTAGGCCTTCTCGGTTGCGAGTCGGCCTACTGGGCATCAGTCTATGGGTCTGCTATACTTAACCAAATCATGTATCCAAAGAACCAAACTTTAATTAGCAATTAACCTACCTGCTGCACATGGGTATGCACCTAAACAACTAGTAATTTAAGAAAATCCAAAATGACCTCATTAATTCTTTTAGTTCTAAGCAAGACAAGGTTGATTTAGGGCTAATTAATGTAACGATTCACATAACCGTGCTTTCCAGCACCTAATACATATATCACACACATTCTAATTAACAATAGGTGCAAAGATTAGCAGCCTACGTCACGCACAGCTACAGCAGCACTGCAACTATTCTTTCATCGAGTTTCATTAAGAAAAAGGGGGAAAAAAATATGGGAAAATCCGTCACGGCCGTTGCCGAGTGCGGTGGCTTGCGTAAGGAAAAAGGGAGAGAGGCAGAAGAGGAAATTACCACTGCAGTTTTCGGCGGTAATCGAAGGATGGCAGTAATCGGATCTAGCCAGGGGTGAACGAGTTGCTCCCCTCTTCCCTCACCGTTTCCTTTTTCTCTTCTAGTTGCTTCTTTTCTTTTTCTTTTTAACCCTCTTTATCTACTATTACTAATATATCTATACATATATTTTTAAAGTCCCTGAGTCACCCATAACTTATGTGACATGGGGACACCTGCCAATTAAAAAAATTCCTAGCAGTGATACGTGTATCTCCATGGCAATTGGAATGTCAAAAATTTTAATTCTACTTCCTAATAAAATTGTTCTGATTCAATTATTCATGTCCGGATTTCGAACTCGAAAAGATTACAACGTAGACTAATTAAAATGCGTAACTTCTTAGGGTGTCATTCGCTTTCTAACGAAAAGTATTAAACCCCTAAAATTATATCGTGCAATACTCGTATCCTAAAAGTATTTACTAAAGTACATCTTCTTCTTTTTTTTTTTCTAGTAACCTAATTAGGATCACATAAGTACACTTTTAGATGCCGGGCCTGACATTCTCCCCACCTTAGAAAATTTGGTCCTCCAAATTTGTCAAAACTTAGGGTTGGAAATGAGTTATGCAAATCAATTGTACCTTTTTCAAATAACTCCGGATATTGCCGTTGCATATCATCTTCTCTTTCCCACGTCGCCTCATCACCCGAATGTTTTTCCCACCAAACTTTTACCAACGGAATAACCTTGCTTCGAAGTTGCTTGTCTTTTCGATCCATAATCCTAACGGGTCGTTCCTCATATCGAAGATTCTCTTCTATCTCCACTGGTGGTTGCGTGAGAACATGTGATGGGTCAGATACATACTTCCTTAGCATAGATATGTGAAACACATCATGAATTTTTGCAAGCTCAGGTGTTAAAGCGAGTCGATACGCCACTGGCCCAACTTTCTCTAATATTTCAAATGGTCCAACGTACCGTGGATTTAGCTTCCCTTTCTTTCCAAATCGCAAAATTCCCTTCATCGGAGAAACTTTAAGAAAGACCCAGTCACCCTCTTGAAATTCCAATTCCCTTCGGTTAGCATCCGCATAGCTCTTTTGCCGATCCTGAGCAACCTTCAATCTGTCTTGAACCAATCGAATTTTCTCTGCACTTTCCTGCACAATATCTGGCCCAGTAATTTGTCCATCTCCCACATCTGCCCAACATAACGGAGACCTACATTGTTTACCGTACAACGCTTCAAACGGTGCCATTCCAATACTTGCCTGATAGCCATTATTATAAGCAAACTCTGCTAAAGGTAGATGTTCCTCCCAATTGCCTTGAAAATCTAACGAGCAAGCTCGTAGCATATCCTCCAATGTTTGAATTGTTCGCTCGGACTGACCATCAGTTTGGGGGTGGTACGCTGTACTGAAATTTAGTTTAGTCCCCATTGCCTTCTGAAAACTTTGCCAGAATCTAGACACAAACTTTGGATCTCGATCTGAAACAATTGCCACTGGAACTCCATGTAACCGTACTATTTCTCGAACATAGATGACAGCAAGTTGATTCATTGTGTGAGTATCCTTTACTGGAATAAAGTGGGCAGTCTTAGTCAATCGATCTACAATTACCCACACCGAGTTGTTTCCCTTCTGAGTACGAGGCAGCCCTATCACAAAATCCATGGTTAGATTTTCCCATTTTCCTTCAGGTATAGGTAATGGTCGTAATAACCCGGCGGGCTTTCGTCGTTCTGCTTTAATCTGTTGGCACTGCAAACATCTACTCACATAATCCAGAAGTTCCTTTTTCATACCCATCCACCAATACAATTGCTTCAAATTCTGATACATTTTTGTAACTCCAGGGTGGCATGCAAGC